>RJWJ010036684.1:0-15937 GCA_004363605.1 Indri indri | reverse complement strand
ACATTTTCCTGTTACACCCTGATGAACAGGTCTACCACTGGTTCATACCAGGTAGTCCAAATAAATCTGAAGAGGGCTTTCCCCTTTCCATAACCCAATGGTCAATTCATTGTATGGTCAATCTTCTGGCTTCACAGAATATACCAGCAACTACCCAAGGCCACAACACAAAAAACATCTCTTTCTAGCATTCTTAACAGGAGAATAGGGTTTTTTTATAATAAATTTTTAACATAATCACAATGACACACACAGAGGCATGTATGCATTTATGACAGTCATGTCCAAATTGAGAAAGAAAAATTAAGACAGTATAATCCCGCATCCATCTAATTTTCTGATTGTATATTAAGTGTAAACAATGTTTTATAAAATATTTTACGAGGATATTCCACAGTTGATTGAAATCTATCTCATCGTGCATTCTATACCAATGACTATTTCTCCTTACAGCTGAAAATAATTTAATTTAAAACAAATTTATGGAAACTATGTCATGCTATTTCCTTGAACATTTAAATTAAAAGCAAAACCTTACATATTAATTTTTACAACACTGGGCAGAATCATAATTCAAAAAGAAAGAAAAGGGTCTTACCTATTGTAACAGAATAATATGAGTAGGAATACAATAGCCAAACCATCCAGAAACATTATTGCAGCCAGAAGAGATGAAGAGTGGAGGGGAAAAAAAGAGATAGAAAAGTGGTAATCAATAGTGACATAAAAATATTTTCATACTCTAAACCAACAAACAACACTTACAACAAAGTGAGAATCACCAATTGTTTTTCTAAAGAGGCAATGAACTGTAGAGCCCACCCCTTGCTGTATTTGTGGTTTCCAAATACAAACAGAATTATCCAAATACAAACAATACTTCCAAATAGAAGTTATTTTGATTTATCTGATAGACCAACGTGTTTTAAAGTTCAGAACAGGAGAAGGCAAACTACAACCTGCAAACCAAATTCACCTGTTTTTATAAATAAAGTTTTATTGGAACAAAGCCATAACCATTTGTTTATGTATTGTCTGTGACTACTTTTGTGCTACAAGAGCAGAGCAAAAGAGACCATATGGCCCATGAAACCTAAATATTTACTCTTTGGCCCATTATTTAAAAAGTTTGCTGACCCCTGCGTAAGAGTAATGATATAACTGTTCCTCTTCCTTTTTCCTTCTCAGACAATGACATCCCAACCAGCCTAGCTCTATGCTGTCCAATGTGGCAGCCACCATCCACATGCGACAACAGCATACTCAAAATGTAGCTAGTCCAAATTGAGGGGTGTAAAATACACACCAGATTTCAAACAGTCAGAACATCAGCAACAAAAATAAAATATCTCAACAATAATTTTTTAAAATATTGAATACATTTTGAAATGACAGTACTTTTGCTGTATTGGGTTAAATAAAATTATCATTAAAATTAATTTCAGCCTTTTTCTTAACATGGATACTAGAAATTTTGAAATACATATGAAGCTCACATTTTATTTCTATTGGACAGTAGTGGCCTAGAGTCTAAGCAAATAATGCACTGAAAATGAAGTTTCTCCAGGATCTAACCCTAAAATAATACAATTCAACTTAGGTCCTGTGTCTAGGCTGTATTCCCAGGACTTAGACAGCAAATGACAGGTAACTGGTCTGGCTTTTTGGTTTGCTTATTAACTGAATTGTACAATTTGTCGGGTTAATTTGATCCTTGAAATAGCTGAAGAAAATGAGTGAACATGTTTACTTATTGGCTACATACAGACACAGTATAAGTTGCTGTGATCAAACTTTCTAGGAGCAGTAAATTTTGGTGCAGGTCAATTCCACCCTTTCATGGTCCCTCATTACAGAACGATACAAGCTCTCACCTTCCACCAGTTCCCTGCAGCACATAAATAAGGGGCTAGAAGAGCAGAAAAAACTCCACCAGGAAAAGTCAAGTTCATGTTAGCCCCATGCATGTGTTTACACGAAATGCAAAAACAAATCTGAACAATACAACCTACTGTACATCATGTATTACTTATCATCGCAACTTCACACATACTCTGCTCAACATTTACCTCACTTAACACTCAAAGGTCAACAGAAATAGAATACATATTTTGTTTAATCAGTGAGTTTTCCCTTTGGTTAGGCATATTATTTCCATGTAAATCTATGCAGTATAATTACACAAATTGATGAACATTTACATAAACAATGAGAAGTCTGCAGACCTGGAGATGTCTGTTCACCTCCTCGGGTCTGCAGTATTTGAGAAATGCAACACCTCTTCCCAGAGCACAAACACCCATTTCTCCCAAGGATGTGCAGAACCTGCCACTCAAGGCAGGTTATGGACACAGACTGATTTCCTGCCCTTGCAGAGGCAGTTTCATCACTCAGACACTGAGCAGCTACCACGAGGCAGAAAGGCAAGAGACAGTGGGAAGCAAAATGTTTGTCCCCTTCCACATCTCTATGACGTTTTAAAACCGTTAAGCTAATTTCAACTCAATGGAGGCCAAACCCCCGAGTTCTTCAGGGAATGAACTGAAGTCCAAGGCACCCGATATGCTGGCCAGAGCCTTCCCAGCACTTTCTCTCTGTTTTGTTTTCAACTATCCATTCGCCAAACTGGTACCAGCCCCAAGCCAAGCTGATGCACTCTGCTAGGTGGGAAGAGATACCAGTGAACAAAATAAAAATCTTCCTTGCTCTAAAGATGCTTAGAATTAGTAGGAAGATAAGATGAGCATAAAAATAAATACGACACAAGGCAGAACCAGGTAAATCCAGAGCAGAGAAGCAAAGTGCCACAGGCTGTTACAGATGGGACAGTCCCTTCCTTTCCAACTAGAGAAGAATTGGAACTTTTCATGGGAAGGATGACACGAAATGAAGACGATGGAGGGATTCTGAACAGAGAGAATTATCTAAAAAAGGCAAGGAGGCGAGAAAGCAGTGGGCATGCTGCAGGAATGGTAAGCAGTGTGCTTTGGCTGGAACATCGATTTAGGGATTAGTGAGAGATAATTCGAACGGCATGTTGGAAATGGGTCACGGAGGGGGCCTCGACGCTGGACAAAGAAACCAGGACTTCACTTTTGGCAGGATGGGGAGAATCGGTAAACAAAATAACAGATGCAGAGAATGACAAGATGCAGAATGAGGAGAGAGCCTAGGTGTTAGGAAGCCTGAGTTGTGGGGATGCCCCAACCTGCAGGGGTGAGCCTGGTCCTCTGGGACCATTTTGATTTTTTCTTTTCTTGGAGGCAGGCTGGGCCAAATAATCTCTAAAATCCCCACACACTCTAAGAAAAAGTCTGAGTCTGAGAGGAGAGCTGCCTTTTAGGGAGATTTATCTGGCATTCGTGGAGCCAGAGGCTGGGACCCTGGGGACCAGGGAGGAGGCTACGGTGACACTACAGGAGACGCGGCAAAATGAGAACCAGAGGGTATGTGTTTGAAGCAGAAAGAGAGCAACACAGAAATGCCCGGAGCACTGAAAAAGGGAAAATACAGAGGACTCAAGTATTTAATGTATCGGTAGAGCAGAAAGGAAGGAGTCGAAGATGATTGTAAGGTTCTGAATCTGGGTGGACGAGAGAAGAACTGAACCCTTAACAATTCCATCCAAAATCCAGGCGCTTATTAAATAAACTCCTTCCATATAACAGACACCATGCTGGGCAGGAGCCTCGGAGGTGACTGAGACAGGGTCCCATTGGCCAAGAAGCTCCCATACCAGCACTAGTGTGAGGCTACTGCTGGCTTATTTTATGACTCTTGTTGGGGACAGCAGACAGGGACAAGGGCAATGTCAGCCTTGAACTAGCCTGGGACCAGACCCCGGCTGCCTGGGGAAAGAGAAGAACAAACAAATTCAAACTCACAAACCCAACCCTCTTGTTTTTTCTCCTTGTTCCATGTGAAGTGATTCATGCAACTTTTCTGAGCTTCAATTGCCTCATCTTTAAAAGATGACTGGTAATACTGTCCTCTCTAAATTACAATGAGGATTAAATAAGCTAATATATAATACGAGGAAGCACTCTTTGAATCTCAAAATGCTTTATAAATGTTATTTGACGTGGTTGTTAATTCTAAGGCATTGCTGTGGCATCAGATACCCAATAAAAACTCAGAGATACAGACGGGAGGAGGAATCCAGCTAAAGATAAGCTTGGCAGTCATACTAATGAAGGTGGTAGTTTAAGTCATGGGAACAGGTAAAAACACGAAGGAGAAAAGCGCAGAAAAAAAAAAAAAACTGAGAAATGAACTGATGTGAATGTCCACGTGTTTCCGGCAAAACAATGTGGACATTAGAAAAAAATACTGGGCTGGGGATCAGGAAGCTGAGGTACCAGTCTGGTCTGTGCGACTTACTCATTATTGGCTTTGGTTAAATTATTTAAACCCATAGTTTTCAAACTCAGCTAGAGACACCCCTGAGACACACACAGAGACATGCAAAAAGGTCCCGAAATGTAAGCCTATCTGTGTAGGGTCAATTTGCAGCAGGGATGGGGAAGGGGTTTCAAGGTAGAATGATAACAAGGCTAGTGAGAATTGTGATAACAGCAAAGAGTCCTAAGGAAAGAGGGTTCCAGGAAAAGGTGGTCAGAAGTACCAAATAATGTAAGCAGGCAAGAAAGATGAACCCTAAAACAGAGGAAGGACTAGGGGCTCAGAAGTCATAGTGACCTTGGAGGAAGGGCTTCTGCAAAGTAGAGGGACAGAGGCGGATGGCAACACGGAAAGGAGAGAACGGAGGCGGGAGTGCAGGGCAGGGCAGGGCAGGGGAAGGGGAAGGGGAAGGTGGCAGAGGAAGCAGCCACTGCTGCTATGGGATGGGGGAGACGCAGCCTGGGGAGAGCAGAGGGGTGGAGCCAGACAAGCCAGAGAGAAGGGGAAGCTGATGGGCAGAGTGACAGAGGGTGGCCAGGGAGGCTGCTGCAGAGTCTAGCCTTGAAGAGGAAGAGGGGCGGCTCTTCTGTTGAGGAGTGGGAGGATGAAAAGCAAGAAGCAGTTCATGTCGGGCAGATTAGAACTTCCAAAGTGAACGTGAGGTTATTTACTAAGAACAGCAGGATGGATCATCGCTCAGAGCCGGGATCTTAGCGAGTGTGGAAATGGTTCGGGAGAGCCCCAGTGAAGGCTGAGCAGGCAAGACCACAAGGACTCCGTGACACTGGGCTTCCAATGGGAGACCTTCCCCAGGGACTGGGGACGGGAGCACAGAGGTGACTGTGCCTCTTTGACAAGGGGCTGACAAGGCAGGCTCTGAAAGAGACCTGGGCTTTTTAGGGAATAGAGTCACATTCTTTGGACTGGTTGGTAAATGCCAACTGTTGTATTCAGGTTGCGCTAGGCAAGAGATCAGGAGGTGGTCTGCATTCCTTCCTGCCATTCCGGTCTTGAAAAGATGGATGTTAAGAGGGAAACAAAACTAAAGAGGAGATCCTAGTAAAATACGGTATGCATGTTTGGTCAAAATAATTAGCACGTCATAAAATAAACATGACATACTAATTATTTTGAACAAACATACTTAATAAATGCAAATATGGGGATAGGGGACAATGTTAAATTCACTTGAAAAAATATATCAATGCCCCTCTCATCCAGCTCTGCTAGACGAAGTGTGTGGTTCACACCACATGCATTTACTCAATAATGAAATTTTCTTCCTAAAACACCAAGGCCTTTAAAAAAATAATTTTAACAGCATGTTCTTCGAAAAGAACAATACATGTCCCTAGGAAGCTGAGCAAAATTTAATAACTTCTTAGTGTCCTGGATTATCATTATAAAAATCTGTCACTATGCTGGACGATACACTATGAGAGTGTCTTCAGGGGCAGTGACAGGCGCAGAGTTACTCATCCATTCAGTAAGAGGGTCCCACACCTTGGTGCCATTATAGTTAGTGATTCTGCCGTCTCCTTCTCAATCAATTGTCTCTTCTCAGGGTGAGATGTTTCTTGTATTGTGTTATCCACATAAACTTAAAAAGACTAAGGGTTGTGAGAGAAAAACAGAATCAAACTAATCAAACCAGGGATCAATGTTTTCATAGAATTATCAGGAAATGGGCCCTAGTTGAAAGGTCTCATGGCGTTTCCTTGTGTCTCCTACAAAATAAAGTGCATAGATTTTGTGACAGCTATTTTATTCAGTGCTTAGATATTTTACTGTGTTTCACTATGTTTCATTTTTCATCTCTACAAAGAATGAAGTGTTAAAAGTCTAACCCTTCAGGCAAATGTAGTATTATTAATATATTGACTTCTTCACTATAAAAAGGCTATAGAGTGTTGATTCAAGGTTATTAACAGGGTCTTCTTAACATAGACTCCAGACTATTTTGTTATAATAACAGAACAATTTCCCATGTGTTTTTAAATGTCTAAAGAGAATAGAAACTATTTTTCAGCCCTGAATTTCTCATCACAAATGGCATCATGATAGCCTAAATCCCTTGGGTTTGGGGTTTGGCTAATCATGCTGACGCTTCCCAATAATGAATCCCTTATTTAATATTTATAAACCACAAGCTATTTGTGAATCCCTAAAGCTGCTGACAACTAAGGAAAGGGAATATTAAAACAATATTTCATCTTCATCTTCTGTCCCATCCTACACCATGAGATGTTAACAGATTGAAACTGTCACCCAATAACACGTCTTCCAGGTCTACAGAAACCAGAGCCATTAAAAAGAAGAAGAAAAGAAATAACCACAAAACCTCATAAGCAGTTCATATGTACAGATAAATTATCTTACTTTTGGAATGTGGCTGGGTAGTTGGGTCTTCTACTAAAATTTAAAAATGGCTTCCTTTCTTGACAAAGGAAAAGAGTTGTGGTAAGCACCTAGACTATCCTCAACTATTAGTGTTTCGTATCTTGAACACTCTAGGCTAAAACAAAGCCTTTAGGGCTTTCTTTTAAATCTATGTACCAAATTTACAGCCCCTCAAGGGTAGGTGAATGTTAGGGGAAAAAAATCTATTGTCTTAAGAACAAATCCCCGAGAAGAGTTTCTTTGCCCAGGTACCAAGGTGCTGTAGCCTGCATATAACCAGACAGACAGGCAGCAAAAGAAACTGACCTCCAGGACATGAGGGTGAGTTAAGCTGGAGCCTAATTACCATGACTGGATTTGAGGTTAATTTTCCTCTTCTGTCAACAGCACAAAATAAAAGACAGTTCATCAATCATATAAATTAGCATAGCCCTCGGGCCCAAACCTCCAAGAAACCAGGCCAAATCTAAAAGAAATCAAAATAAAAAATCAGAATAAATCAAATAAAGGCAAGTCAGAACTTGAACAAAAGCAGCTTATAATTCTCAGTTTTTTCTCTCTTATGGATGTCCAGTGATTCAAGCGGAACATGTCTAGAACAATAGTAAAAACAGGACCACAGTATGAAAATCCTGCCAGCCAACAGACTTTATAAATATTCTTACAATGAATGTAAAATTAATCTAAATTTCTTGGAGTCATTTCTTTGGTATCCACCAGGAGTGCTTGTTATGAATACAATGCTGTGAACACAGTGAATGTTCCACAAATGCATGTCAACTAATTAAGGACAAGTAGGTGAATGGAAGTGCTTTTTATTACATAACAGTAAAACCTAAAAATCATAAGAACATGAGATGTGTTTCCTAATTATATCTTAGGGACAGACTGAACACAAGCCCATTTCTCGATCTTCCTCAATTAGAGACTGCAAGTGAGACAAGGAGAGATTAAAGAACATAGTTATTCATAATGGAAAATAGGAAACTACAACCATCGAATGTTTAACATTGCTTTAACATTGTAACAATAGGTACCTGGGTGTGTGTGGCATCTTAAATAGTTACCATTTTATGAAAAACAAATACCACATGTACTCTCTAAGGACCGGGAGCTAACTGATGGGCACACAGGGGCACAAAGAGATGTAAAGGTCCTTGGAAATCAAGAAGAGGGAAGGAGGGGCAAAAACCTGCCTATCAGGTACAAAGAACACTATTTGGGTGATGGGCACACTAAAAGCCCCGACTTAAGCACTATAAAAGGTATCCACGTAACAAAAACATTTGTACCCCCTTAATATTTTGAAATTTAAAAAATAGTTACCACTTTATGAATTTTTTTTGAAAAATTAAAAGGTTAATATACGAAAGCCAGGGGTAGCATCTCAGAGCACACACTTGACCAAGATGTCTAAGGAAGCTGGGAAACATATCCCTTTATAAAGACACCTCCAGAAAAAAGAATGGATCCACAGCCAGTATGACTTGTTTACCTTTACTTCACATGAGGTTTTTACTTCTCTGGAGAATAACCAGTATTCCCTTCACAGAATAAAGGAAAAACATGTTTCTCCTTCTACTGAAGAGAAAATTAGACTAATCCAGCATCGAATTTAGGATTGAAAGCAAAAGTGAGAAACCCATAAATGTTCATCCTAATCTTTCAGTAGGCTTCCTTCTGTCCCCACACTTGTACATCCTGAAGCTGGGGCCCTCCCAACTCTATCCCTATCTGCGTATTTCCTGCTGTATTTCCAAAACAACTACTACTGCAGCGACCACCATTATTGTTATTACTATGACTGCTTTAGGGTATAGAGTAGGGTAGGAATCTGCTCAGCTCTGTCTCCCAAAGCAAGTCTGGTAATATCACTGATCACTCATGAAACGCCACCTATTTCAGATGCACAGCTCACCCCAGAGCTGCAATTACTGCTCCTAATTCTGAAGCCAGAAGCAGTGATGTGTCTGAATTCCAGGGAGATGATTGAATGGAAATGTTCACATCTGATCACCTCTCACATACAAATTACTGTGTATGCCAATCTGGCAATTACCTCAAAAGTAATAGTAAAAGCCATGCAATCAAATTCGTTATTATGGTTGCCTTCAATTACGGGCGGAAAGAACCTGACTCGGAAAATTTAGTGAGGGGGGAAAAAATGCATCCCTGTATCTATTTTAATTTTAAATGAAGTCATGTCATTTGGAAAACTCTTTTAATTTTGGAAAAGACTCTACTGAAATACCCGGCTCAATATAAGAATATAATGAGCTCCTTTTCCATGGCATACAAAGAAACTTTTACCTCACAGAAAACAAAACCCCCGACTTCCACCTGTTCTTCAACTGAATCTCAACAGGTAGGAGCTGGAAGTCTCTAACATTTCTTAAAGGGACACAGAAAAATGGCCAAAGGAATAGAAGAATGGCATAAAAATGTCATGATGCTCTCCTGGAAGGAAGAAAATGCCATTATGTTGACCAAACCCAGCTCCTTTTTTCCTTCTGGGCACATGGGAAAAAATATTTCCCAGGATCCCTTGCGGTAGGAGGGGCCAATGCAGTGTGGACGGAAGTGACGCAAACCACATGTGCGCTTGTCTCTACTGCCTCCCACGCGGCCCTTTACAACACTCTTTCTTGTGGATCAGCTGACAGGAGGCAGGGGATTCTGGGAAGGGCTTGGGGACAGAAGCACCTGGATCCTTGAATGTCTGTACGGAGCAGGGCCTGCTGCACGCCCACATGCCCGCTGCCCTGTGTCAACGCCCTGAGTCCTGGGTGGGGGAGAATGTTTCAGCAGACAGCACAGCCTGACAAAGCAAGGGCAAAAAGTATAAGCATCGCTTCTACCATCTGTGACTTGGATGGAAGTTAGGCAAGTCACTCAGTTCAAGATTCAATTTTTAATTTATAAGAAAAAAAAATGCTATAATAATATAGTCCATCTTCTGAGGATTCTGTATTTATAAATTTGCCTACTCCCTAAAATGTATTTGTTAATCCCCAAATCAAACCTTGCAGTGCTTTCTGGGCCACGCACAGAGTGTTCAGAGTGTTGCCCAAAGCCCACGTTCCCAGCTGAGGTCGCACAAGGCAACCAACCCTCTGCCTTCCTGCCTGAGCTCTCATGCTGTAAACAAATGTCTTTTTCACGGTCTATTTGGTGGACGTTTTTCGCATTTTTGTGCTTTTGGCTGGTGATTTTGCTATTTAAAATGGCCCTCAAGATAGTGCTTAAGTGCTGTCTAGGTGCTCCTCAGTACAAGAAATCTGTGATGTGCCTTATGAAGAAAATACAAGTGTTAAACATTCAGTCACGAATTAGGCTGTTTACTGTGAATTCAATTTTAATAATATATTTAAAAAGGTGTCTTGAAACAAAAATACACATAAAACAAGGATATATATATTGATCAGTTGACAAAAATATTGTGGCCAGAGGCCGGCAGGAACCTAACCCTCTTATTTCCCTAGAAATGACGATTCAGTATTCCCTCTTTAAGTGTTTTGGTAATTTTATAGAACATAACTAACAAAAACAACAAGAATTGACTGTAATGGTATCCTTAAGAGTTGTGAGGATTATACAAGATAATGTATGTTGAAGTGTTCCATAAGTAAGGGGATATAAAAATACTGGCTATTATTTCCTTTAAATATCTAGGTTGGGTTTTTCACAAATTTCAGCTGCACAAATGGGCCAATGAAATTGGTTTATTTACTCTCACATCCTACCTCAAATCCCTAGTAGAACAAAGATTAGTTAAATTTTCTCTTTTGCAATAGCAATGGAAACTATATTACAGGAGATCAAGTACTACTTTGTATAACAAAGGATAAAAGGATTTCCTGATACCTTAACAAGCTCAGGAAACCAGGTGATAATGTTTAATGTACAACTGATTTTAATGCTTTCCTTACCAAGTATCTACTGACCCTTCTTGCTTTCCAATGAAACTAATATTCTCACGAAAAAGTAAATGAAAGAATAAAATGCAATGTATTTACTTATCAATTATTCAATGAGAGATAACATTTAATTCTGGAAGGGACCGCATTTGAGATGATGTCTGTAGATGATCTCCCATGCTTTTTTCATACAGTGCAAAATCCTAGTATCACGGAGTTGAGAGAATTTCCAATGTATATTCCTAAACCATATCTCAATACTGTACAGTTAAGAAGTCTGGAATCACTGTTTTCATCTTTTAGAGGAGAGAGGAAATAAACATCTGGTCAGTGGCTAAAACTGCACATTTTAGTAACAATAACAAGTTTAGTGTTTATAATCCAGGCATTGGTCTGGAAGCCAGCCATTGAGTATATCTCTGATTGCCACAACCACCCTACTAGACAGGTACTACTCATATCAGTGTAACAAACTGAGGTGCAGAACGTTTATATAACTTGGTTAGGGGCACAGAGCTCTGGCATTCCATCTCCCCCAAGTATCAGATAAAGATAGTAACACCAGCCCCTTAAGTAGACACTGGGTGTGCAGGAAATGGCAACAATGCCATCACGCATGGCCACACAGCTAGGACAGCAGGGAGAGGACTCAAAACCAGTCTCTTTGGGTCCTCAGCCTACAGTTTTTCCACCATACTTGAATCCTCCCAAGAAAACAGTGAGACCCAGGCCAAAGTCAAGCATCCTTAATAAGACTAGCAAAGTTTTTCCTCCACCAGCCTTACTAGCTCAGTTTATCCAACGTTTTTAAATTTCAGCATTATTTTGAATGAACTGTTCCATTAAATCAATGCATGCAATGTGGTTAAGAAATCAAATCGTTCAGCCCTATGTTAAAAAGCAGAGGTGGCCTGTCCCACCTCTTCCCAGGCTCATTTCCCTACCCCAGAAGTACGCTTTAACTCTTTAAAAGTGTCTTCTGGGATTATCTCCTCATCTCTAAATACTCTATTTCAAAAGATACTTCTCGATTTATCAATTTTAAGTATTACCTTTTAGCTTCCTAACATGACAGGTGATGTGTTTCCTTACACCACCCCATCTCCTCAATATATTTGCATTCTTTCTTTTGTTTAAATCAATTAAGTTTACATTTTTATTAGTATATGATAAGAGTAGTGCTGTTGAAAGTAAGGCAAAGTATTATATTAAAATTAATTTCATTCATTATATAATTTTTTACAGAGCTTCCAGGCTCTGTTGCCTTTTTTCTTTTTAAAATTCTTTACCCACATCTGGTATTCTATAGACTAGAGGCCCTTTTTCTCCCAGAGTGCACTTTCCAGGAGCCCTGAATCCTCTTGCTCTGATCTGAACTGGCTCCTCTTTAACCCTGCTATTGTTCCGAGACCTCCCTTCACCAGTGTCTGCAGTCAGATTTGTCATGAATTCTTTATTTATTTTTATGATTTTCTCCCTCATTTTGCTGAAGCACATCCCCAAATAACTTCCCCTAAACACCCAGTTATTAATTCTCAGCAAGTCCTGCAATTATGGTTATTGTTATAGGATGTTAACCACCATCTGACAATATCATCAATTCAAACAATACTGTGCACATTTTATTCTACATACCTGAAAAACACTGACTTCGTGACTTACGTTAGTCACAGAAAAGACACTTTCACAATTTCTTAGCATAAGAACAATGTTAGCTGGGTTAATTTTCAGTTCCACTCGTACAGCCTGTTAGCATTAAGAGATCACTTCATAACACTGAAGAGATATTTTTGCTAGTTATATTTAGGATGTATCATTTTTCTGAACTATAGTGATATTTTTAGATTTTAGCTAAAAGAACTATACGTGTTGCTGCAAATAAAAGGAAGAGTAAAAGTGGATGTAAAGTCAATATTCTGAGCAATTTTTATACTATTTTATTTTAAGCTGATATTGATACAGAAAAAACCAAAATGGCCAGTGGAAGTAATTGCCCAAGTAACTTAGGGAGGAAAAATCATCCTCATATTGCACAAAACTATTCATATGAAATTGATTAAAATGTGCACATATATTTGTTTGATCTGTTAGATAATCTTATAATACTACAGTGCAAAGCAACGAGAAATGTAGATATGATTTGCCAAAAAAAACCAAGTTATTACATAGACACTTTTTCCCCCCTACAGATAACTTTCTAGGGAACATTAACTCATGGATTTGGTTTAGTATGAGTCAAATCCACAATTCCTGGCCATTTAGGAATAAACGGTGCCTCTCTCTACCATAAGAGAATGCCTTTCACACGAATCTGATTCATGTCCTCTGATACCAATACTGGAAGGGGCTTCCCATTCTATTCTTTTTTATATATAATTTTTTTACTTGTTTATACTCAACACCTAATAATCATTTATGTTTATGAGGTACAGTGTGATGTTTCAATACATGCATATATTGTATAATGACCAAATCAGGATAATTAGGGTGTGTCTATGATCTCAAAGTTTTATCATGTCTTTGTGGCCATAACTTTCAATTTCCTCTTTTCTAGCTATCTTGAAATATATAATACATTGTTATTAGCAATAGTCACGGTACCATGTAATAGAACACCAGAACTTACTTTTCCTGTCTAAGTGTAATTTTTTACCCACTGACCAACCTCTCCTCATCTTGCCTTCCTTCCTACCCCTCCCTAGCCTCTGGTAACCACGATTCTGCCCTCTACTTCTATGAGATTAACTTTTTTAGATTCCACATACGAGTGAGATCATGAGAAATTTGTCTTTCTGTGGCTGGCTTATGTCTTACGTCTTTACATTCTATTCTGTAGGAATCTAAATGCTGACAGGTAGTCAGTTTCTGATAAGTTACATTAGCATCAAGACCAGGAATGTAAAAAGTTTGACCTAAATTACCTTAAATTGAAATAAAATATTGTTAAAGAAATTCAAGTCATTCTTAGAAAAGTTAGTTCACTGAAGTCATATGAATCAGGTCTTTGGTTATTTGCAGGTGTCTCATCTAATAATTTCCCAGATTTGACAGTTCAGGGTGAGACTGTTCTTACACATTCAAGTGAAAATTCACTGCAGTAATTATTAAATGCCAAAAGAAGCTGTCTGAGATCAACTTTCATGCCAATGACTTATCTGTACCAATGATTTATCATTAAGCAGGTCCTTGCTGGACACAGGACAATGATTATGAGAACTAAAATCCAGAAGATCATCCTTAAAGGTCTTGATGAAGACCAAAATCAACCTAATATTGAGCAGCTACCTATACTGAAACTCATCATATTGCAATAAGACTTCATTTGCAAAGCATCACTGTTGTGTGTTATTTAAAACTATCAGAAAAGACACTAATCTTTTAAGTTCCTACAACATTGGTTCTCCTCAATTACCTCTTGGTCTTTTCCACCTACATATTGCATCAATGTGTTTTATGTGCTCTCTGAAATCCCAAATTTCTTATTTTCATTTGGGATATGGACACACATTTCTAGTTTCTTGGGGGTTTTTTGTTTGCTTGTTTTGATGAAGTAATAGTGGAAGAGGCTGTTAATTTTAAAATTTAAATGTATAGAAAATTAAATTTCACCATATTGATTTGTTCCTTTGTTCATTGAGAATCTCAAGGTGATCCCAGGTCCTTGGATGTAGGAGGAGTCACAGAACATGCTTCACCTTCATGTGTCTCTGTTAGGCTGCTTAGCAGCATTTTGCCCTCACTGTTGCTAATCTTCTCAACAAGCTTGCAAGGAAAACTGTGGCAAAGGCGGGAACACCTGGGGGGCTGAGGGAAGTGGGGGTGAGTCCAGTTCTGCCACACACTGAATATCTGGCATGGAGTCAGTTGCCTCCTCACTCTGAGCCTGTTTTTCCAGCTATGAAAGATTAAAACCTTCCAACTCAGCATGGCTATAATGTACATTAAGTGCTTAGCAGGTGCTTAATAAATGATAGCTATCACCATTACTATTATGACCTTAAAGAGGAGCAAATGCAGACTCCAAGATGATAAGTCATTCATCTAACCATGTGTCTGGCTGCTTCCAAAGCCTGTGCTCTCTCCCATACAAAATATTTACCCACACAAGGACATTCCAAAGTGCCCACCATCTTTTGTTGCCAGTGTTACAACTTCACACAAAATTTATTTCTAATTTTTCCAAAATAATATATTAATTATTCCTTGCCTGCATTCTCAAGGGTGCTACTACCTCAGGAGGAAGCCTGCTGGCACATGCCCCCTTCTGCGACCACTCCTGTTTTCACAGGGCACTCAAGAAAGTTGGCACTTCTCTGCGTGTGAAAGACATTCAATTTCATCAAAAGCCACAAAATCCTAGGGAAGCAAAATAACCAATGAAAATGTTAACTACCAAGCTAACTTTTTTTAGGACCTCTGTGATTTCATGTGGGCCCTAGACACGAGACCTGGTCCATCTCCACAATCCTTATTAGTTGGGTAATGAGAAAGAAAATGATTGCCTGTGCGGGTAAATCTTTTGGCTTTGGATGCTATATCTACAATGTACAGTGCTTCTCTAAGACTGTCCTGGAGTTTTTTAAAAATTAATTTGTAATTCCTTTGAAGTATTTCCCTTAAACCATAGAATCCTATTTTTTGAAAATCTTTGTAACTCATAATTCAGGGCTCTGCACTTAATAAGTGTTCTTGAGCACAGCAGGGCTCTCCATAAATATTTGCTGACAGTTCAATAAACATTAGCTGATGATAGTAACCCACTTAAAATATATGCAAACTATATCAAGATGTATAGTGTGGGCACAGCCACAAAATAACTCGAAAAAGTTTCCCTAAAGCAGCCATCCCATGCTGATCTTTGTTCTGCTCTGTTTACATGTTTGCCATTCTCTCATTCTCTCTCTCTCTCTCTGTCTCTCTCTCTCTTTCTCTCTCTCTCTCTCTCCCTGTCTCTCTCTTTGTGCCCTTTGTGTCATTCTGGTCTCATTTCCAGTAACAGAGGGAGCTTTCTTTGACCACGCCCCTCTCCCCTCCCTTTCTCTCTAGAGAATACTGCATTTTATTTTCTTCATCGGACCTCTTACAAGCTGAAACATCTATTTCATTCATTCATTCATTCTTTTACCTTTTCACCATCTGTCTCCTCCAAGCAGAGTGACAGCTCTATGAGAACAGGATCCTAACTTATAGGTTACTACTGAGACCCTAGGACCCTACAA
>RJWJ010036683.1:0-15941 GCA_004363605.1 Indri indri | reverse complement strand
AGTCACTTGGAAGCTTTTCCACCCCCACGAGCCCAAGCAGCGCAGCGACCACGGAATTGTGGGAGAACCTGTGTGATCCCAGAGCTCGGACATTCTGTAAGGGCTTCCCCTCCAAGGAGAGTGACCTGAGCGGCGGAGAGCCGGCTTTCTCCCATTCAGACTCTTCCCCTCATCCGCCCCTCCCCCGCCCACTGCCACCAGGGGAGCAGTTTGAGCCGAGAATTTGGCAAGCGGCCACCTCTCCCCAGCTGGTGCGATCTACCGTCTGAGGTTTAAACCTTTCCTTTTGAGGACCTGCAGTGGACCCAGGCTGCTTGATCTGGAAGCTCTCTGCCTGCTGGCATTTCCTGGAGACACATGCCCACGGGTCAGACATGCAGGCTGGATCCTGTGCCCCCAGGTTGCTAGGAGACACAGGGTGGAAATTTGGGAGCTGGACTTGGGAGGCAAGGGAGCCCACATGGGTGGAACTGATGGGAGAGTACTGTGAGGGTCTGAGACACCTCGATCTGGAGGAGCACCCATCCCCCCCACAGGAAAGGCACACTGTGGGACTAGGGTTGGTTCTCCAGAGGGGAAGATCCCAGCCTACAGCGCCATAGCAACCAAGTACAGCACATTCAGGCGCCCATTTGCAACTGGACACCGAAGGGCAGGGGTAATGCAAGAAGGGCAGAACTCACTCCTGGACAGCCAGTTGGGGAATTGCGGCCCCTTCCTCACAAGCAGCCTTCCCGGTTAGGAGAGCCTGCCTTGACTGTCCTCCCAGTGGCTTTCCCTAGTGGCCGGCAAAACAACCTTGGAGGCCTGCCAAGGCTTTGCAAAGCCTTCCAGGCTCACCCAGCCTAACCACATCCAGCCTCACTTCTCCACCCACCTCTGCCGTGGTGGAGAACAAGCCACCCCCTGGGAGCTACAGGGCCCCTCCCAAAGCCCGGGACATTCAAGTGCTGCTCCTGAAGGACTAGAGCTTATCACAGGCACAAAAGAACACCTCTGCGGTTGGGTCTTTCCTGCAAGCATCAACCACTGACAGGGAGAACAACTCTATAGCTCATCGCAGGATCTACCAAGTCAATCTAACAGGGCATGGCTGATGCTTACTCACAAGCATCCCCCACCATGTCAGAGATTAACCTGGGGCATCCACTGCAATTCACACTGCTGAGAAATGGTGAAGATAGCAGGATAGAGGCAACTGGAGGGGACAGTGCTTTTTAGGAGAAAGACAAAAGTTATAAGCAGCTCAATGTGCGTGGGGTCTCCCTCCTCCACTGCAGACCTCTGGGCTGACTGGGGAGCTGCTCAGACTCTGTGCAGAGACATTGCACCAGAGAGCAGGTGCAGCAGAGATCTGCTGCCTGCCAATCCCAGGCTTCTGCAACTGACGCCACCCTGATCACTCTTCGGCACGGAGCCAGTTCTTCTCAGGACCCAGCCTTCCAACAGTAGCATTTGCATCACCCCCACCAGGCCAGAGAGGGAACAGATGCTTCCCCAGGTCATGCCCTGTGACTGGGGGGTGAGCACACTCCTCCCTGGCATGGGAGCTGAGCAGAGGAGGGACCCCAGATGCCACAGGCACCACTTGGGAAGCCTGGAGTGATTGCATCAGTGGGTCCTAGGTGTGGGTGGAGAATCGTGGCTGACCAAAAGCTCTGGCTCACCTAAATGGACACTGGGCTGCTGAGACAAAACCCTGCCTGTGTGACTGGGCATCAGCAGTCCCCACACTGGTGGGACAGTCCCCGATATGGGCAGCTTTACCCCCAAATTCCCCAGAGCCGGTTCTAAACTCTTGCTGTGCCCCAAGTCTGAGGCTCTGCCCCTGTAGCTCCAGGGCCTCCGCCAGGCCTACAGCTCCACCTATGAGACTCCAGAGTTGTGCCTGGACCCCAAGGCCCCACCACTGAGTCCCTACCACTATCACTGGGCTGGCAGAACTCTCTGAGTTCCAACATTTCACTCAGGACCCCCTAGCCCTGAGCAGTCATCACTCCTGCACTTGGATTGAGAGAGTCCCCAGCAAAGGAGAACAGGTGCCCTGCAATCCTATTAATCCAGAGCTGAGAAAAGAGGAGCCAGATGAGAAGAAATCAGCAAAAGAGCTCTGGAAACATGAAAGAAAAAACAACTTCAGCATCCCAAAGGGAACACAATAGAGCTACAGTAGTGAACTCCCCCACAAGGAAATTGCCAAAATGTTAGAAAGAAATTCAGAATACAGAAGCCAAATAAGATGAATGGAATTGAAGAGAAAGTTGAAAACAAAAAGAATCCAAAACAACATTTCAGGAAATCAATGAAAAACATGAAAAAGTCATTAGAGAGCTACACAACATAAGAAAGTATATAATAGAATTTAAAGAAATGAAAGAGTCATTGAGGGAATTTCAAAACACAGTAGAAAGCTTTAACAAAAGGCTAAACCAAGGAGAAGAAAGAATCTCAGAGCCTGAAGACAAGGCTCTTGAGATAATCCATTGAGATAACCCTCTTGAGATAACTCATTCAAAGAGGCAGAGAAAAGTATAAAAAAGTCCAAGCAATCACTGAGAGAGAGATGGGACTATGTGAAGCAAACTAATATTTGAATTATAGGTATCCCTGAGGGAGAAGAAGAAAGACCTTCATGGAAAACCTATGTTAGGATATTATTGGGGAAAACTTCCCTGGTATTGCCAGAAATTCAGACATCGAACACCAGGAAGATTCACAGCAAATAGATCATCTCCAAGAGCCATAGTAATTAACCTGGCCAAAGTTAAAATAAAGCAAAAAACTCAGCAAGCAGCAAGATGAAAGCATCAAATAACCTACAAAGGAAAACCCATCAGGCTAACTGCAGACTTCTCAGTGGAAACCTTACAGCCAGAAGGGATGGGAGCCCCATCTTCAATAGACTTAAACAGAACAACTGCCAGAGTAGCATTTTGTATGCAAAACTAAGTTTCACAATCCATGGAGAAATTAAGTCTTTTCTAGACAAGCAAGTACTGAAGGAATTTGCCATGACCAGACCTGCCCTGCAAGAAATACTCAGAACAGCATTATACACAAATCAGCACAAGAGATACCCACCAGTGTAAATTCACCTTTAAAAACCCCCCAAAACTTACAACTCTTATAAAACAATAGAACAAGAAGTAAAACAATGCAATAAGGGAATACCCAACCGGATGAACAGACTAACATCCTACATATCAATGCTATGAATTAACGTTAACTGAATGAATGGTCCTCACAAAAGATGTAGGCTGGCTGAATGGATGAAAAAACACAGCCAAGTATCTGCTCTCTCCAGGAAACACATCTAAACCACGAGGATGCTCACAGACTGAACATGAAAGGATGGAAAAAAATATTCCATGCAAATGGAAATCAAAACAGAGCAGGTGTAGCCATTCTCACATCAGATAAAATTGACTTTAAGCCAATAAAGGTAAAGAAAGACAAAGAGAGTCACTGTATAATGGTAAAGGGAGCAATTCAACAAGAAGACATAACAATCCTAAATATATACGCACCCAACACAGGAGCTCCCAGATACATAAAGCCAATTTTACTAGAGCTAAGCAAAGAAATAAATAGTACCATCATAATTGCCAGGGACCTCAACACCCCACTCTCAGAGCTCAACAAATCATCAAAGCAGAAAATAAATAAACAATGGACTTAAACCAAGCTCTAAATCAAATGGACCTAATAGACATTTACAGAACATTTTACACAAAAGCAACAGACTACACACTATTCTCAGCAGCATATGGGACATTCTCCAAAACTGATCATATCTTAGGCCACAAAATAGGTCTCAACAAATTCAAAAAGATCAAAGTCATACCATGTACTTTGTCAGATTACAGTGGAATAAAATGAGAAATCAATCACAAGAGAAACAATCAAGCCTACACAAAGTCATGGAAATTAAACAACCTGCTGCTGAATGATTATTGGGTCAAGAATGAAATTAAGGTGGAAATCAAAAAATTCTTTGAACCTGTGCCGGGCGCGGTGGCTTACGCCTGTAATCCTAGCACTCTGGGAGGCCGAGGCGGGCGGATAGTCCTGAGCTCAGGAGTTCGAGACCAGCCTGAGCAAGAGCGAGACCCCGTCTCTACCAAAAATAGAAAAAAATTAATTGGACAGCTAAAAAATATATATATAGAAAAAGTTAGCCAGGCATGGTGGCGCATGCCTGTAGTCCCAGGTACTTGGGAGGCTGAGGCAGTAGGATTGCTCGAGCCCAGGAGTTTGAGGTTGCTGTGAGCTAGGCTGATGCCATGGCACTCACCCCAGGCAAGAGAGTGAGACTCTGTCTCAAAAAAAAAAAAAAAAAAAAATTCTTTGAACCGAACAACAAAGAGGGCATAAGCTATCAAAATCTATGGGACACAGCAAAATCATTCCTCAGGGGAAAATTCATAGCCCTAAATGCCTACATCCAAAAGACAGAAAGATCACAGATTGATAATCTAATGTCATACATCAAGGAACTAGAAAAGGACGAGCAAACCAAACCCAAAGCCGGCAGAAGAAAAGAAACAATGAAGGTCAGAGCAGAACTAAATAAGTTGGAAAATTAAAAAACAATACAAAAGATTAACAAAACAAAAAGTTGGTTCTTTGAAAAGATAAAGAAAATCAACAGACCTCTTGCTAGATTAACCAAGAACAGAAGAGAAAGAAACCAAATAAGCTCAATCAGAAATGAAAAAGGTGACATTACAACTGATATCGCAGAAATACAAAACATGATCCATGAATACCATGTAAATCTCTACATGCATAAACTAGAGAACATAGAGGAAATGGATAAGTTCCTAGGAACACACAGCATCCCAAGATTCAACCTGGAAAAATAGAACTCCTGAACAGACCAACAACGGTGAGATCGAAACAGTAATGAAAAAACCTCCCAACAAACAAAAGCCCTGGACCAATTCACAGTCAAATTCTATCAGACCTACAAGGAATACCTGGTACCCACAATACAGAAATTATTCCATAATATTGAGAAGGAGGGAATCCTCCCCAACTCATTCTATGAATCCAGTATCACCTTGATACCAAGGCCAGGAAAGGATACAACAAAAAAAGAAAACTACAGGCCAATATCCCTTATGAAAATAGATGCAAAAGTCCTCAAGAAAAATACTAGCAAACTGAATTCAACAGCACATCAAAAAATAATCTACCAGGACCAAGTGGGCTTCATCCAAGGGACGCAAGGATTGTTCAACATGCATAAATCAATAAATATGATTCACTACATAAACAAAAGCAAAAACAAAGACCGTATGATCATCTCAATAGATGCAGAAAAAGCATTTGACAAAATCTAGCACCCTTTCATGATAAAAACCTTCAACAAACTAGGCATAGAAGGAATTATATGAATTATAAAAACCATATATGACAAACCCACAGCAAACATCATCATACTGAATGGGGAAAAGTTGAAAGCATTCCCCTTAAGAACTGGAACAAGACAAGAATGCCCACTGTTCACCAGTTCTATTCAACATAGTGCTGGAAATCTTAGCCAGAGCAATCAGGCAAGAGAAAGAAATAAAGGGTATCCAAATTGGGAAAGAGGAGGTCAAACTACCACTATTTGCTGATGATATGATCTTGCATCTAGAAAACCCCAAAGATTCCACTAAAAGTCTCTGGAATTGATAAATAAATTCAGCAAAGTGTTAGGATACAAAATCAATGTACATAAATCAGTAGCATTTCTGTACAGTAACAGTCAAGCCTAGAGTCAAATCAAAGACTCAATACCATTCACAATTGCTACAAAAAAAATAAAATACATAGGAATATACTTAACCAAAGAGAGAAAACATCTCTACAAGGAGAACTATGAAACTCTGAGACATGAAATCGAAGCGGATACAAACAAATGGAAGAACATATCATGCTGATGGATAGGTAGAATCAACATTGTTTTTTGTTTTTTGTTTTTGAGACAGAGTCTCACTCTGTTTCCCAGGCTAGAGTGCTGTGGTGTCAGCCTGGCTCACAGCAACCTCAAACTCCTGGGCTCAAGCGATCCTCCTGCCTCAGCTTCCCAGGTAGCTGGGACTACAGGCATGCACCACCATGCCCAGCTAATTTTTTCTATTTTTAGTTGTTTGGCCAATTTCTTTCTACTTTTAGTAGAGACAGGGTCTCACTCTTACTTAGGCTGGTCTCGAACTCCTGAGCTCAAGAAATCTGCCCACCTCGGCCTCCCAGAGTGCTAGGATTACAGGCGTGAGCCACCACACCCAGCCGAAATTGTTAAAATGTCCATACTACCCAAAGTGATTTACAGATTCAATGCAATCCCCGTCAAATTACCAATGTCATACTTCACAAATCTAGAAAAAAGAATTCTGCACTTCGTCTGGAACCAGAAAAAAGCCTGAATAGCCAAAGGGATCTTAAGCAAAAAGAGCAAATCTGGAGGCATCACATTACCAGACTTCAAACTATACTATAAGGCTATAGTAATCCAAACAGCATGGTATTGCTACAAAAATAAAGACATACACCAATGGTACAGAACAGAGAACCCAGATATAAAACCATCTACCTACAACCAACTGATCTTTGACAAAGCAGACAACAATGTACACTGGGGGGAAAAGCCCTATTCAATAAATGGTGCTGGGAAAATGGGATTGCCACATGCAGAAGAATGAAACAGGACCCCTACTTCTCACAACTCACAAAATTTAATTCAAGATGGATAAAAGACTTAAGTCTAAGGCATGAAGCCATAAGAATTCTAGGGGAAAAGGTAGGAAAAACTCTTCTAGATATCGGCCCAGACAAAGAATTTATCATTAGGTCCCCAATGGCAATCATAGCAACAACAAACATTAATAAATGGGATTTGATTAAACTAAAAAGCTTCTGCACAGCTAAGGAAACAATCAACAAAGCAAACAGACAACCTACAGAATGGGAGAAAATATTCACAGGCTGCACATCCGATAAAGAGTGAATATCTAGAATTTACAACGAACTCAAGCAAACCTGCAAGAAAAAATCAAAAACTCCATTAAAAAGTGGTCAAAAAGACATGAACAGAAGCTTCTCAAAAGAAGAAAGACAGATGGCCAACAAACATATGAAAAAACACTCAACATCACTAATCATCAGGGAAATGCAAATTAAAACCACAATGAAATATCACCTTACCCTAGTTAGAGTGGCTTTTATTAAAAAGTCCAAAAACAAAAGATGCTGGCATGCATGCAGAGAGAAAGGAATGCTTATACACGGTTGGTGGGACTGCAAATTATTAATAGTACAACCTCTATGGAAAACAGTATGGAGATTCCTCAAAGAACTAAAAGTAGACCTAGCATTTGATCCAGTAGTCCCACTACTGGATATTACCCAAAAAACAAGAAGACTTTTCATCAAAAAGACACCTGCACTAGAATGTTTATTGCAGCACAATTCTCAATTGCAAAGATGTAGAATCAACCCAAGTGTCCATCAATTCATGAGTGGATTAATAAAATGTGGTATATGTATACCAGGAAGTACTACTCAACCATAAAAAAGATAAATTAATACCTTTTGCAACAATCTGGATGGGGAACTGGAAACCATTATCCTAAGTGAAGTATCTCAAGAATGGAGAAACAAACACCACGTGTACTCACTGTTAAACTGGAGCTAACCAATGAGCACACATGTGCACAGAGGGAAGTAAAACTCAGTGGAAATCAAGCAGGAGGGAAAGGAGAGGTGGGGAGGGACAGAAACCTACCTAATGGGTACAATGAACACTATTTGGGTGATTGGCACACCTATAGCCGAGACTCAAGCATTATAAAAGTGATCTATACAACCTAAAACATTTGTACCCCATTAATATTTTGGGAAAAAAAGACCTTGGACTTTTCTGCTGGTAGGAGAATCTTTGTTATGCTAATGCAGAAACTCATGGTGGCACCCTAGATAGCTTCAGGATGGGGGCTGGCCACTGGAAAGACCAATGATTTAATCAATCATGCCTACACAAGAAGCCCCAGTAAAAACTCAGGACACTGTGAGACTCTGTGGAACTTCCTGGTTGCTGACACATTGATGTGCCAGGAGGTGACATGCCCAGATGCCATGAAGAGAGCACTCGGAGCTCTGCATCCCTTCCAGCCCCACCCCAGACCATGCCCTGTCTATCTCTGCATTTGGCTGTTCTGTGTTGTAGCCTTTATAATACAGCTATAATTGGTATAGTATGATATTTTAAACCAGGTATTAACCTTGCCCTTTTACAAATAATTTTATTTTTTTATTTTTATTTTTTTGAGATAGAGTCTCACTCCACGGCCCTGAGTAGACTGCCGTGGCATCGGCCTAGTTCACAGCAACCTCAAACTCCTGGGCTCAAGCGATCCTCCTGCCTCAGCCTCCCAACTAGCTGGGATACAGGCGCTGGCGGCCACGCCTGGCTGATTTTTATATTTTTAGTAGCGATGTGGTCTCGCTCTTGCTCAGGCTGGTCTCGAACTCCTGATCTCAAGCGATCCTCCCGCCTCGGCCTCCCAGAGTGCTAGGATTACAGGTGTGAGTCACCCTGCCCAGCCTTACAAATGATTTTAATAAGTGTATGGACTGAATGCATCCCCCCAACATTCATAGGTTGAAGCCCTAACCTCCAATATGCTTGTACTTGGAGAAAGTCTCTAAGAAATTAAAGTTAATGAGATGGTAAGTGCAGGGTCCTAATCCAGATCTTGGTCTCTCTCTCTCTCTCTCTCTCTCTCTCTCTCTCTCTCTCTCTCTATCTCTCTCCCCTCCCACCCCGTTCCCCTCCTGCAAGCCCAGAGGAAAGGCCACATGAGGACACAGCAAGAAGGTGGCTGTCCATAAGCCAGGAAGAGAGGAAAAGAGCCCTCCCCAGAAACCAGATTTACTCACACCTTGATCATGGAACTTCTAGAACTCTAGAACTGTGAGAAAATAAATCTTTGTTGTTTAAGCCACCCAATCTATGGTATTTTGTTATGCAGCCCAAATTGACTAATACAATAGGCAAGTAAAACTGCTCCAAAGGGGTTTTTTTAAAACTATAGCATCTCCAGGATTTCTAACTGACCTCACATGCCTTTCCATACTTCTCCCCGACTATTTACCATTTGTGTACAGAGTGTTTATTTATGTTGTTCAGGGGTAATAAAAAATCATTTTTGAATGTTTCTTTCCTTTTGGCCCCCAGAGTCTTTTAATTTCAAAGGCAACTGTGCAAAAATGTAATGTTTTAAAATTAAGTTAAAAAGCAAAGTACAAAATTAGGTACATAGTATGAACATAACTGTTTTAAAACAACTATGCCTACAGCAAAAAAATGCATTTATATGTGCTTATTTTTCTTTAAAAAGGTTACTTTTGATGTGTGAAACTGTTAAGTGATTTTTAATCTCTTTTTGCTTTTCTATATTTTCCAAATTTTATATAGCATGGATATGTATTTATTTCCTAGGGATATCAAAGCAAATTACCACAAACTTGCTGACTTACAACAACAGAAATGAATTATCTCTTGGGTCTGGAATCTAGAAGTCCAGAAGTCCAAAATCATGATGCTGACAAAGCTGGTTCCTTTTGGAGGCTGAGCGAGACTCTGTCCCACGCCTCTCCCAGCTTGCCAGCAATCCTTGGTGTTTCTTGGCTTAAAGACACATCACTCCAATCTCTGCCTCTGTCATGACGCGGCACTCTCTCTGTGCATCCCCGTGTCCACATTGCTCTCATCTTATAAGGACACCAGTGTTTGATCTAGGGCCCAGCCTAACCCTGTGTGGCCTCATTTTAACTTGCTTATATCTGCAAAGACTATTTTCACATAAGGTCACATTCGCAGATACTGGGAGTTAAGACTTGAAGACACCCTTTTAGGGAACACAATCCAACTCACAAGAGCAGGTATTCCTTACTTTTTATGAACACAAAAGTAATTGCAGAAAGGCTAAAAATAAAGCAAATTGTATAAAGTGTATCTGGAAGGGTACATAAGAAAATGGGAACATTTCTTGGTTCCTACAAGAGTAGGGGAGAGAGTTTCCACTGTGTGTCATTTTATATCCTCAGTGCATGGAACCATGTAAGGGCATCCCCTATTTCAAAACCAAAGTTTAAATTTTTTTAAAAGGTGAGCCAAAAAAGAGGAAAATTAAAATTACCTATAATTCTATCACCCACAGACCACCACTGTTATTTCTTAGATATATTCTTTCAGTAATTTTCTATGTGTATATATTACATGTAATATATGCACATAATTTTTTACAAAAAGGAAATCAAACCATACTTTCAGCTTTCAATTTTAAAATGGATTGGGCATGGTGCTCACGTAATCCCAGCACTTTGGGAGGCCAAGGTTGGAGAATCTCTTGAGGTCAACAGTTCAAGACTAGCCTGGGCACCTTAGTGAGACCCCATCTCTACAAAACATTTTTAAAATTAGCTGGGTGTCATGTACCTGCAGTCCCAGCTACTCAGGAGGCTGAGGCAGCAGGATTGCTTGAGCCCAGGAGTTCGAGGCTACAGTGAATTATGATCATGCCACTGCATTCCAGCCTGGGTGGCAGAGTGATACCCTGTCTCTAAAGAAAAGGAAAAGAGGCCAGGCATGGTGGTTCACACCTGTAATCCTAGCACTCTGGGAGGCCGAGGCGGGTGGATCGTTTGAGCTCAGGAGTTCGAGACCAGCCTGAGCAAGAGCGAGATCCCGTCTCTACTAAAAATAGAAATTGGCTGGACAACTAAAAATATACAGGAAAAGTTAGCCGGGCATGGTGGCACATGCCTGTAGTCCCAGCTACTCGGGAGGCTGAGGGAGGAGGATTGCTTGAGCCCAGGAGTTTGAGGTTGCTGTGAGCTAGGCTGACACCACGGCACTCTAACCTGGGCAAAAGAGTGAGACTCTGTCTCAAAAAAAAAAAAACAAAAACAAAAAGGAAAAGAAAAAATAATTTAAATGCACAATTTTTATCATGTGAAAGTTAATGTATTTGGGAGAGCCTCTTTCTAAAGTGATAACAACAAGAGCTGTCAGTTATTAGGCTTTTACTCTTGCACCAGTACTTTAAACACGTCATCTCAGGTAAATCATCCCATCTACCCAGAGGGTAGGCAGGTGTTGGCAGTGGGTACCTGTCATTTTCCTTCAAGCACTGGTCCCCTTTCTGGTTACATCACCCCGCTTTCCCTCAGGAGAAAGGCCTTCCACCCACCACCCTCAGCTGGTGGTTTGCCGCTGAGACCTAGGGGAACCAGGGGCCGGACTGGCCATCCGGATATTCCACTCATCTGCAGTGACGTGAGCAGGACCATCTTTGTGTGACAGGAAGTCTGTCTTTGGGGTTGATGAACTGTGCCACAGACTGGTGCCTCCACCAGGAGAAGCTGCCTGAGCCCACAGGACTGAGGAAGGCAGAGGTGAATGGCGGGACAGAAGCCAATGGCATCAGGTGACCCCTGGGCCCCACCAAAACTGAAATCCACATGCCCATAAACATGCTAGTTATGCAAAACGCACATTTCCTTTTTTTTTTTTTTTTTGAGGCAGAGTCTCGCTCTCTTGCCTGGAGCGAGTGCCGTGGCGTCAGCCTAGCTCACAGCAACCTCAAACTCCTGGTCTCGAGCAATCCTACTGTCTCAGCTTCCCGAGTAGCTGGGACTACAGGCATGCGCCACCATGCCCGGCTAATTTTTTCTATATATATTTTTAGCTGTCCAGATCATTTCTTTCTATTTTTGGTAGAGACGGGGTCTCGCTCTTGCTCAGGCTGGTCTCGAACTCCTGAGCTCAGAACGATCCACCCGCCTCGGCCTCCCAGAGTGCTAGGATTACAGGCGTGAGCCACCGTGCCCGGCCACATTTCCTTTTTTAAAAAAACAGTTGTGCTAGGATTTTCTCCTAAGCCACCTAAAGGATCCTTACTAATGTGGTAGTATTACCTCCATTCTACACGCGGGAACTCGGTGCAGAGAAGTTGAGTAATTTGCTCGAGATCGTATTGCTAATGAGCAGCAAAGCTGGGCTTCAACCCAGGCCTGTCTACCTGAAGGCCTGTGTTCAAAACAATATGTTATGTCATGTGCAACATCTACCAGTGCTTCTGTCCTTAAGATGCAATTAGGTTTCGTAGGGTTTTTTTTAAAGGCAATTTAAAGGGATGAATATAAATGGTGAAAATTTTCTCACCTGTTCATGACTATATTATCTGTACAGGTGACCTTGTTTGGACATACTATACCAGCAGCAAGTCAATCAATGAGACTACTTCTTCCTCAAGATAATGTAGAACTACCAGCAAAGTTTCCAAAAGATCCAAACAGACCACCACATCTTCCGTAACACTGAACAGAAAGGTTAAGCCATGGAGGTGTATTTTCTAGGTTGCACCAGCACCAAAGGAGGGAGGTTGGAACTCTGCATAATAATGAAGTTAATCAAATCATCGCATTGCACGCTTTAAATACATACAATTTTATTTGTCAATTGCATCTCAGTAAAGCTGAAAAGAAAGTTTATAATCTTAAAAAAATGAATTTGAAATAAATTATTTTGTGTCCTGTGAAGAAAGAAAAGACTATTGAGTAGACGAACACTTTCCTTAAGCTAACTGGAAGTTATTAACAATCATTTCTCAGTTTGTTATAGAGTTATTCACCACAGTCCTCTGACAAGTACCAGGGCTTCCAGGAAAATGTGGAAATGGACAACCAAAAGAAGCAGCAGAAGCCATTGCTACCTAGGGAAACGATGATCCCACATTCACGAGCAGCCTGCGTATGACAGGGTCCTCTTCAAAGGAGTGTATGCAGAGGACCCATTCACCTGCCTCTCGCTATGCTCGCAGAGTTCTTTGCTGGTGGCCTTCTTTTGGCTAAGTCCCCACTGCCTCAGGAGTCCTTCCGGAATCCATTGCAGACCAGAATGTAATGGAGGTGAATTAAATACCTTTTTAAATGACCTGGTAAATCTCAAGAGAGCAAGAAAGCAGAAAGAGATGTATTCAGCCAAAAAAAGGAACAAAGTACTGTGCATACTGCCAGGTAGATGACCTTCAGAAACCCTGTGCTAAGTGCCAGAAACCAGACATGAAAGGTCATGTACTATATGACTCTATCATAGGGAATTTCAGGAGTAGGCACATCTGTAGGGACAGAAAGCTGATTAGTGGTTGCCAGGTGCTGGCAGTGGGAGGAATGGGCATAGGATTTTCCTTTGTGGTGATGAGAACATTTGGAACTAGACAGAGGTGTTGGTTGTACATCGTTGTGAATATGCTAAATGCCGGTGACTTGTTCATTTAAAAACAGTTCATTTTGGCCGGGCGTGGTGGCTCGTGCCTGTAATCCTAGCACTCTGGGAGTCCGAGGTGGGTGGATTGTTTGAGCTCAGGAGTTTGAAACCAGCCTGAGCAAGAGCGAGACCCCATCTCTACTAAAAATAGAAAGAAATTAATCGGACAACTAAAAATACATAGAAAAAATTAGCCTGGCATGGTGGCGCATGCCTGTAGTCCCAGCTACTCGGGAGGCTGAGGCAGAAGGATTGCTTGAGCCCAGGAATTTGAGGTTGCTATGAGCTAGGATGACGCTGTGGCACTCTAGCCCAGGCAACACAGTGAGACTCTGTCTCAAAAAAAAAAAAAAAAATAGTTCATTTTAATTAATTAATTAACTTTTTATTTTTTTGGAGACGGGGTCTCACTATGTTGCCCAGGCTGGTCTTGAACACCTGGGCTCAAGTGATCCCTCTGCCTCAACCTCCCAAGTAGCTAGGGCTACAGGCACGCCACCACACCCAGCTAAAGTAGTTAATTTTATGTTACATGAAATTCACCTCAACACTTTAAAAAATAGGAAGGGTAGAGTTTGAAAGTATCTAACTTCACTACTCTTTCTTATCACCCCAGAACAGGTCTTCCCACTGTTCTTTCTGCTTCTCTGCTCCAGAAGCAGCACCTCCTCCTCCCGGGTTCCCCCCTTGTCCCCCCACCCCCACCAAGCTTCATGCCACTCAGGCCTCTGTCAGCACAGTGGGGGCCCAGGAGTGAAGGCGAGTGGCTTTCCTCCTGCCAAAGCTGCCTGAGAGGTCCCTGACTCGGGCACCCAGGAAGCAAGCGCCCCTTGCCAGGATTTTTCCAGAAGACAACATAATCTATTCTTTTGTGAGCAAAGAATGTTCATTCTGCTTACATGTCATTGACCTGGCCACTTTTCAAACAAACATTGCCAGGTCTATTTGTGAAAGAGCATTCACTTCTTTCCTGGGCTTGATTTAAACACAAAAGCTACCTCTAGCTGTCAACGGTTCACTCCGCCATCCAGGGGAGGGCTCTCCTTCATGCCAAACGCTCCGCTAACTGGGGGCTGGGAGAGTGGGGGAGCAGGACTTTTTTCCGGTTTCACCCACTCAGGACAGAGAGCCAGGAAGAAAGACGTGCAGCCTAGCAGGTACCTTTCAGACAAAGAAGCCTGGGACGCTAACTCGGCCTCAGAGAGTACACTCACACTGTGGTTTGAGTATCTGTGTCCCCTCCAGAATTCATGTTGAAAACTAATGTCCAATGCAACTGTTCCAGCAAGTGTTCCAGCAAGTGGTCCCGAGGACAAACTGAGCGGCACACGGAGAGTCAGAGAATCAAAGTTTATTCCCGGCGGGCTGAGAGAGGCCTCGCCACCAAATTCTGAGCCCCGTCTACCCAATTTTTCCCACTTTTATTAGGTTGTGGTGGTCTAGGGGGTCAGGTGGTTAATGCCCGCCAGGTAATAGGTTAGTTGATGTGTCAGATAATAGATTTAGTGTTATGCTGATGTGCCAGGTAATAGATTAGTCGATGGGCCAGGTAATAGGTTAGTGTTATGCTGATGCGGGTCTTTCGTGAGGGGTGGGGGTCTCAGGTGGCTGATGTGCCAAGTAACAGATGGGGGTTTTCCTTATCACAACAATATTAAGAGCTGGGGCCTTTAGGGGGTGGTTCGTGAGGCAAGGCCCTCATGAATGGACTCATACCTTTACAGAAGGGCTGCAGGGCCACCTGGCTCCTTCCACCCTTTCCACCCTTATACCACGTGAGGACACAGGGTGCGTCCCCTCCAGAGGACGGTGTTTAAAGCACCGTCTTGGAGGCAGCAACTGCACCCTCACCAGACATCAAACCTGCCAGCGCCTTGATCTTGGACTTCCCAGCCTCTAGAAGTGTGAGAAATAAATTTCTATTCTTTATAAATTACCCAGTTTCAGGTATTTTATTATAGCAGGAGAAATAGACTAAGACAACTCACAATCTTAAGACTCAAAATCTGTCCTTCCCAGTTTTAAAAAGATGTTTGTCCAGAACAATGGTTCAGAAGACTGAATCAACAATGGATCCCCGATCAATCAGCCAGGAGTGCAGACAGAGTCTCCAGAGTGTGCATTTAGGGTGCCGGGTGAGAGGTCTGAGGGTGGAATGGCGAGTCTGATTCTGAGTCACGGCACCACAAGTGTTAAGGAAAAAATTATTCCTGGCATCTGTTAAAGATGGTAAGGCAGACCTCACTTGGGAGGACTACTGGGGTTTTGCAGTTGGGCGGAGAGATTGGGGTCAACTCTGAACACAACAAGGAAAAGTGGAAATTTGTATAGCTAAGGGGTGGCGTCTGTGAGTGGAAAATTGCTAGGGGTGAGGAGGAATTCTGGCTGAACCAACTTAAAAGAATTCTTGATAAAACTGGGTGACACAAAGACAGACACAGAAGTCCAAAAGTTGAGACTTGGGTCGTGATTCATGGAGAATTCACAGGACCCTGACTAAAGTTTGGTCAAGGAGAGGCTCTGAGTCGCAGTCTGTCTGTGAGTCTCCTAACTACTTTGCAACATGGGTTAGATTTGCATATTCCTGTTTGACAAATGAGGACACTGAAGCTCAGAGAGA
>RJWJ010036682.1:0-16125 GCA_004363605.1 Indri indri | reverse complement strand
GAACTTAACATGAGGGCAGGAGATACTTACCACTAACTTACCTGTCTGGTCATATTGACCATTAGAACCAAGGTATTTGTAAAATCTCAGGAGAAACTTTGTTCTTTGAATGTTACCTGTCTTGTCTCACATGCACATTCCCTCTTGTTTGGATTGTGCTGGATAAGCATTACCAATTTTTGCCCTCCCAGTTCTTCAGTTCCTCTGCCCTTCTAATAGATCCTTGGGATTACATGCGATTGTGTTGCTTCAGACAGATTACAATACCATACCATTGCTTGGGTAATAGAATTACCTGCTAATAATAGTAGTAATCATACCACAAACATTTATATTATACTTTATGGTTTTCTAAATGCTCATAATGTGCATTATCCCACTTAATCTTAGAGTCTGGACTGGAAGACGCATTCTGCTACCTCGATTCATTTGGATGGTTCCCAAAGCTGTATTGGCAGCAGCTTATATCCAAGTCGCCACTGAAGGAAGGACTACTTCAGGTGAGGGCTGGATATATGCTTTTTTTATGTTAACTTTTGGTACTTCCATCTCAAGACAGTTACCTTTTCCTTACTCAAATTCTTGCTGTATACATCCCTCAGTTTACTGAATATAATTCCTTTTAGTGTTCGTGGAACAGATAAATAAGACAATGCTGACTAATATTTGTTGAGTGCTTTCTATGTGCCAGACAATGGTTTAAGTGCTTTCCTTGCACAAATTTATTCAGTCCTCGTAACTCCCCATGAAGTATGTAGCATGTTATACCCATTTATAAAGAGAGAAATTGAGACACAAAATGTCACCTTGCTAATAAGGTGGGAAGTTAGAATATGAATCCAGCAGTCTGATTCCAGGGTCTAAGCTCTTATGCAGCAAATATTTGACTTTATCCTTTCATAAAATTTATTCTTTAATGACATTGCTCTTTAATGTATGTACCAGCATGTTAAGGAGAACTTACTGTGTGCCAGGCATTAAGCACAGTGTAGAAATATACCTTGCACTCTAGTGGGAAAGATGGATTTGAACTGATGATTACTAGCGTGATGTGTGTGATGAATGTGAGGGACCATCCTGCTGTGGGAGCACAGAGCAGAGGGACCCAGTCTAATCTGGGGATCAGGGAAAGCCTCCTTGAGGAAGAGACCTTTTGGCTGAGGCCTGCAAGGTGTGTGTATGTAGGTTAACCAAAGGGGAAGAGAGGCAGCTCAGCAACTGGACAGAGCCTTCTATGAATGCTTGAGGAACTAAAAGAAGTCAAGACAGATGGGGTTTCTCAAGCAAGGAGGCAAGTGGAGTGAGATGGTGCAGAACCAAGCACCGGTTCCTGTCACAAGGGCCTCAGATATCATAATGAGCATTTGGTGCTTTATCATAAGGGCCTTGCACAACTGTTGAAAAGATTTTAAGAAGTGCAGGGTTTTGAAAAGGCTGCTCCAGCTGCAGTGAGCAGAAGGCACAGATCAATGGGGAAGTTGCTGCGATCTTCCAGGAGAAAGAGGCTGATGGTGTGAGCAGGGATGGCGGCAGTGGGCGTGTGAGGGACTGGGTGGGGTCAGAACACACCTAGGAGGTAAGGAGGACAGAACTCAGTTGGTCAGTTGGATGTGGAGGGTGACAAGAAAGAAAGTGTCAAGGTTTCTGACTTGAGCAAAGTTTTGATAATGGAAATGGAAATGGACAAGAGAAATGGAAGCAGATTTGGGTGAGGGGATTGATGGGACGATGGATTCAATTTCAAGGATGTTGAAATAGAAATGGATGTGTCCAAGAAGCAGTTGGATTATTAGGGTCTGAAGCTCCACAAGGAGTAGTGGGCTGCAAATTTCTTTAATCCTAAAATGGACATTTTTCACAGACACTATTTCCAAAATTAAGTTGTATCTTAAAATTGTTTATTAAATAGTGTTTTTTTCTTCTGAATATTATTCTAAATTAATGACAAACTATAACTGATGGTATCTTAAAATAGAGGTTATTCTGTAAGATAAGAATATTCTGTAAACATAATTACTTTTTACTTAATGGTGTTTCAACATTCGGAGAAAGTCTTTAAAACACCCTTCTATCTTGAAGAAAGACATATTTAGCAAAGGTAGAATTTAGCACTAGTACTGAATTTTGGCACAAATGCCAAATTTGTAAAGTCCAACTTAACGAAGCTTTACCGTAATTATTAAGAGGATTGAAGTTTTTGTTCTTTTTAAGTAAGTCCTAATCATTCCTTCTTCCATTTCTGCCTCCAATGCTTACACCATTAACCAGATTAGTGGTCTCTGTCTCCATATTACAAAGGTATGCTTTTCAACCTGGGATAGAATAAGGTACCTTGGAATTACAGGAACTTAAATTGATACAGTTTTACTGTGGTGTGTCTACCTTTCCCCGAGCATAAAATGCTGAATCGTTTAGTGTAATTGTGGCATGTTTCACGTATCCATTCCCCTATCCTGGGCCATCTGGGTGGGAGAAGAACCAAAGAAACAGTAAACTTAAGTTTAGAAGAAAGAGTCTTATCAATGTCCCTTTCTCAAATCCTACATCATTTGTTGTCTCTAAGATGTTTTATGGCCAATATACTGTCTTCCGCTGTTAATTTAAATATGCACGTGTGTATATAACCTTCTCAACTAGATTTTAGCCTAGCAGGGGAGCAAACAACCATAGCTACTGTCCCGCAATCTTTACCACAAGGATGTTTACCTAGTTTTTTGTTCCATTTCTACCGGATCTTCCTGGGCCCTCCAACTATGTCCATTTGGGTCTCACAAAGACCACCCCTTGGGATAGTCAAGGTTCAAAGGAACTTTTAAAAACCAACCTTTACTTCCTATTCTATCAGACCAGCATTACCTTAGTACTAAAACGAGATAAAGACATTATAAGAAAGAAAAACTACAGACCAGTAGTTCTCATGAACATGGGTGTAAAAATCCTCAATAAAATATTAGCACATTGAATCCAACAATGTATAAAAAAATTGCACACCATGAACAAGTGGGATTTATTTCAGATATGCAAGGCTGGTTCGACATTCACAGTCAATCAATGTAATCCACCCATTGAGAGGCTAAAGAAGAAAAATCATATGATCATATCAATTGATACACAAAAAGCATGTGTTAAAATGCACTCCCTATTCATGATAAAAACTCCCAGCAAAGTAGGAATAGAGGGAGCTTCCTTAACTTTATAAAGAGCATCTACAAAAAACCTGCAGTTACCATCATACTTAATGGTGAGAAATTATATACTTTTCCCCTAAGATCAGGAAAAAGGCAAGGATGTCCTGTTCAACAACCTAATGGAAGTCCTACCTAGTGCAGTAAGACAAGATAAGGAAATAAAATGTATACAGATAGGGAAGCAAGAACTAAAACAAACCTTTACGAAGAAACAAAGGGAGGCATCTCAAGTCCCTTTTAAAATCTGTAGACTTTTCTTATTACGTATTTGTTTTCTATTTCAAAGATTTCTGCTGCTGTCTTTATTATTGTCTTCCTTCTAATTCCTCTAGGTTTAATTTGCTCTTCTTTTTCTAGTTTCTTAAGATGGACACAGATCATGTGGATTTTCAATTGTTCTTCTCAAATATATACATTTAAAGCTATGAATTTCCCTTTAACTTCCACTTTACTTGCAGCACAGATGTTTTGATATGTCATATTTTCACTATTATTTAGTTTTAAATATTTTCTAATTTTCTTTATCCACTCATAAATTGATGGGCACTTAGGTGGATTCTACATCTTTCAATTGTGAATGGTGCTGCAATAAAGATTCAGGTGCAGGTATCGTTTTTATAAAATGACTTCTTTCCCTTTGGATAATGCTGGATCAAATGGTAAGTCTACATTTATTTCTTTGAGGAATCTCCATACAGTTTTCCATAGAGGTTGTATTAATTTGCAGTCCCACCAACAGTGAGTAAGCATTTCCTTCTCTCTGTATCCATGCCAGCATCTATCATTTTTAGACTTTTTATTATATTAATGGCCATTCTGACAGGGGTAAGGTAGTATCTCATTGTGGTTTTGATTTTCATTTCCCTGATGATTAACAATGTTAAGCATTTTTTCATGTGTTTCTTGGCCTTTGTCTATCTTCTTTTGAAAAACTTCTGTTTATGTGGGCAGGGCAAGGTCCATGCAGGGTGTGGTGCAGGGCATAGCAGGTGGGTGGGGTTCTTATATTTAAATTGAATCTCTTGTAAATAGCACATGGATTTTGCTTTATTTGAGATAGGATATCACTCTATTACCCAGGCTAGAGTGCAATGTCATCATAGCTCATGACAACCTCAAACCCCTGGGCTCAAGCAATCCTCCTGCTTCAACCTCCCTAGTATCTGGGACTACAGGCATACGCCACCATGCCCAGCTAATTTTTCTGTTTTTTGTAGAGATGAGGTCTCGCTATATTGCTCAGGCTGGTCTTGGACTCCTGGCCTCAAGCAATCCTCTGGCCTTGGCCTCCCAAAGTGCTGGGATTATAGTCATGAGGCACTGTGCCTGGCCAGTTTTGCTTTTTTATTCAAAAGTAATTCTGATCTTTAATTGGAATAATGATATATTAACATTTAATGTAATTATTGAAATATTTATGTTTAAATCTGCCATCTTGTTACTTGTTTCTTTTCCTGGTTTTATTCCTTTATTTCTCCTTTCTTGCTTTCTTGGGGCGGGGGGAGAAATCAAGCATTTTCTGTTATTCCATTTTTTTCTCCTATGTTAAAACAGCTTATTGATTATTAACTTTTTTCAGGCTCTCGACTGTTTTATGTTTCTTCTAAAAGGGAGGCAGACAGAGTGTAGGCAAATCACCATAATCCTGTCAAGGGCTGGTTTTAGGTTTTGTTAGAGTTGGTCCATTTTGGTTTTGCCTCTGTTACCAGGCCATGGGCTTTCTGTGGTTGCAAGCAGAAGTTCGGATACTGCCATTCCACCCGGAGGACCCTGTGCCTCTGTCTGTTCAGTGCCACGCTACTGCAGACATTTTTGAACAGCTCTCTAGTCTCCCAGCTGCTGCTTTCTGTTAGTTTTTATGTAGATTCTGCCGGTGCTTGCTCAGCTTTGGGGTTGGCAAACATTTCCAGGGGAGATTGCATAACCCCTTTTGGGTTCATTTCTCTCCTTTCTGGGATTTTATCACCAAGTCCCAGACACTTGAGCAGCTTTGAACTGGAATCTGTCTCTTCAGCCCAGTGGAACTGCCACTTACTCTATTCCCCTGCCTGTAAATTGGGCCAGAGTGTACATGGAGTTCACTTTCTGTGCCTACCTTCTCTCAGGAAGCATCTGCACTGGTGGCTGTCCGGTGCCTTTATGGGGTGGTGTTATGTATTTAGTCCACCTGTTATTTTCAGGGGGAGGGCTAGTTCAGTATAAGCTACTATTGTGGTTGAACTCAAAAGTCATCTTCTTTTATAATAAATAAAAGACCTGAAAGAATTCAAAAGATTAAAATAAGGAAATTACAAAAGCATAAAAACTGAATTACAGATCACAGAACTCCAGTCCTTATCTAAGACCATCCTCAAGCCTTCAGGACTCAGCATTCTGTTTAGAACACATGCCCTTTCTTTCTCATCTTCAGTTTGGTTCTTTGGCAAGAGCTTTGTAATTGGACTGAAAAAGTCACGGGTTGGTCTCTGGACTTCTGTATAAAAATTACGTGATCCTGGAAAGACCTATTCCTTTCACCCCGCCAGTTTTATCACTAGTCAAGGAGGATGGTCTTTAATGCCTGTTTGATCCAAGTCCTTTAAGGAACAAGCAGGATATGAGTAAAAAAAGAAATGCTGCATCCAGTGCTTTCCCTGTCTTCCTAGCAGAGTTGGTATGAGATCAGTTTAGCTGCAAAGGCAAGGTTCACAAGGACGCCTTCTCCAAAGTGTTATGGGTGCTCTGACAACTTTCCAATTCTTGGACAATTTCTTCTCAGAAATTTTCTTCTCTATTTTTCTAATCTCCCAAATTAGAGCTGTAAATTAGACAAAAATGTGATTGCTATTTCCTCCCCCATCTGGATCACGTTGTCCTGCCTAACCTCTAGAATAAGGGAGAACACAGGGGTTTGTGCAGGATGCTGGTTTGGGGAGAGCTGGATGGCCAGGTGGGCCTGACCAGAGAAGATACCCTGTGGACAGGCCAGAGAGGAACCCAAACTATCAGAAAGGTTTTGGTCAGTGTGAAATATGATCAAAAAGAACTTTGTGTGGTTCAAAAGTAGAACAGCATTAAGTTCAGACAGACAGATGGATATGTTCTGATGATTGGAATGACCTTTTAGACTGAATTTTGGGGCATGTGGGGACATGGCTTCAGAGGCACGACCTCAGTTTGCTTCTGAGTCTGCTTTTTCTGGGCTTTGTATCTGACCAGTCTCTTCTAGTTGCCATATCCTCCTTTAGGTATTTTGCCAACTTTAGCCAGGTTGGTGTCCTGCTGGTCACTTTACTGTCACCTTTCATCTCTGCTCAGATGCTTACGTGCTCAATTTCCAGCTTGGCTGTTAGACAGCATTGTTGCTTCTAATCCCAAACTTTGGGGAAGGACCTTATTATAACCCCCACATCGAGGCTGTACAATGGGCCAGGTACTTTAGACATTTTATCTCCTGACCTTTGCTCCAGTCTGGAAGGTCGTCACCTTCATTTCAAAGATGTGGAAATGGTAGATTACAGCAGCTAAGGCGTCTGCACAAGGTCATAAATCTTGAGTGTCGCAGAGCTTGTGTTCAAACTCAGATCTGACCCCAAACTCAGAGTTCTGCCTGCTGCTTCTGCAAAGTACTAGATGGGTGAATTACTCCAAATTTTCAAGTGACCTTCAGAGGAAAGGAGAACTAAAATAAAAAGTGATTTAGTCAAAGAACTCTCCGTTCTAGCATACTTTCCTGTCTTTCTGCCTTAATTTATGTTTCTCCTCCTAGAATTCCCTCTGTTCATGTTTATTGAATGCCTACTATGTGCTGAGAACACATTGTAATACAACTGACATAAAGCCTGTAGTTTAGTAAGAGTATAAATTGATACGACCTCTAAAGATGGTAAATTTGACAATATTTTGCATCTTCCAAATGTGCACACCTTTGACCAGCAGTTCTACTTTAGGCATTACATATGTGCATAAAGACTATAGTCTAACTAGGAATATTGGCAAATACATAAATAAATGCAAATTGTGTAATCCTGAATTGAAATAAGTATTATAAAGGAAAGAAGGGTTGCATCAATCGGGGTTCTACCAGAGAAACAGAGCCTATACACATACACATACACAGAGAATAAGAGAGAGAGAGAGATTGATTTATTACAGGAGTTGGCTTCTGTGATTGTGGGGACGGGCGAGGCAAGTCTGAAATCTGTAGGACAGGCCAAGAAACTGTTGAGCAAGAGCTAGTGCTGCAGTCCATATGTAGAATTTCTTTTTACTCAAGGAAACTTCAGTTTTTCTCCTAAGACCTTCCAATTGTTTGGATGAAGCCCATCCAAATTATCAAAGATAGTCTCCTTTACTTGAAGTCATTTTAAGGAGATGTCAATCACACTTACACATCTTCACAGTAACACCTGGGTGTTTGGTTGAATAACTGGGTACTGTAGCCTAGCCATGTTGACACAGAAACCAGCACAAGAGGGTTAAAACTATGTTGTTTAAGATGTATTCAACAGCAAGAAACAGAAAATCTAAACCAAATTGCCTTAAGCAATAAAGAAATATATTGGCTTACAGCACAGGAAGTACAGAAACAGGCTGGAGTGCTTCGGCTCCAGACATCTCCTTGGCCCTCCCTCCTTTAAGCGATTCATGTTCAGGCTGCCCGACAAGATGGCAAGACTGTGGCAGCAGTCCTGGGCCTCACCTCCTGTATAGGGAAGAGAGAAACCATCTCTTCCTGTGCCTTTCTCTGAAGAGTGGGAAACTTTTCAGATGCCTCCAGCAAACCTCTCACACCTCACTGGCCTAAGTTGGGTCATGAGTCCTCATAATCTCTGTGACTGGGGAGTAGCATGCACCAACAGACTTAGGGTTGAGGTCCTGAGTCCGTCACCAGTGAGGGGAATGGATGGCTATGGTTCTCTTAGGCTAGGGCCTTTCAACCTTTTTGATAAATAATAATATTTGTACAGCTGCTGGAGTGGAACGGCTCAAAGCAAACACCTTAGGGCTCCAGATGGCTCAGGATCCACCCAGATGTCCCCAGGGATAAATATTTTTGCACACCAATGGGTGGCAGCATATATGTTGGGTTAGACAAATTAGGAACCACCCCCTGGGGATAGGATCCATTTCCAAACTGTGAGGCTTCTAACTCAATGTGGGAGGAGTGGAATGGCTGTTGAGGAGACATTGGGTAGTAAGGAGAGAGGACAGGAAAGAGTTCTGGTTTCAGTAACTGGGTAGATGCAGGTTGAGTCCTGGGTCCCTGGCTCATAAGAGCCAATTGTATACATCTTGTCCCAATTTCACGTTCAGTGGTGGGAATATTTACAGCACAGAAATTGGCAAGTGATCCAAACCAGTGCTTTTTATGGGGGTGGGGAGAGTCAGTTGTTAAACCTTTATCAGCACGTCATTGGGAGTGCCAGGCTCTTGGAGAGGTGCACTGGAGGAAGGACAGGCTTGGTCGTTAGTTCCCTGTTGGAATCCTGCTCATCCTCTTTGTTGTTGTTAAATTGAGGTGAACTTCACACAACATAAAATTCACCATCCTCTTCATCCTTTCTGAAGCTCACTCAAGCACATGTATTATTGCCTCTTTATTTATTCTTCATTATAACATTTTATTTTATTTTATTTTATTTTATTTTATTTTTTTTTTTTGAGACAGAGTCTCACTCTCTTGCCTGGGGTGAGTGCCGTGGCGTCAGCCTAGCTCACAGCAACCTCAAACTCCTGGGCTCAAGCAATCCTACTGTCTCAGCCTCCCGAGTAGCTGGGACTACAGGCATGCGCCACCATGCCCAGCTAATTTTTTCTGTATATATTTTTAGCTGTCCAATTAATTTCTTTCTATTTTTGGTAGAGACGGGGTCTCGCTCTTGCTCAGGCTGGTCTCGAACTCCTGAGCTCAGGACAATCCGCCCGCCTCGGCCTCCCAGAGTGCTAGGATTACAGGCGTGAGCCACCGCGCCCGGCCCATTCTATTTTATTTTTGAGAATTTAATACATTTACATGGTTCTGCATATAATTAGCTATCCAATTTCCTTTTCTCGAGAAAACCATTAATAGGGTTTATTTTAGCATACATCCAGAATATTTATACAATATATAAATAAATATTTAGAATCTTTCTAAACACATATGCACATATGTGTGCACACACATACATGCACACGCAAAAGCATTGCTCTGACCTCGCTTTTCTTCACTTAACATCCTGGGGACCGTTCCATATTAGCACATACAGAACTTTTTTATTCTCTGTTACAGTTACATAATAATTCATTTACAAATAAACAGAGCAGTTACAAATGACTTTGTACATACTTCCTCTTTTCATATACACGGGTATATCTGTAGGATAAATTTCTACAAATAGAATTGTGAGTCAAGGTTATGAACATTTGGAAGATAAAAGACATTGTTTAGATTGCCTTCTGTTGAGATTGTACCAATTTACACTCCCACTAGCAGTGGCTAGGATGCTTGTTTCCTCACAGCCTTGGCTCAGCAGGCTCGAGTTATCGAAGTATGTTATCAAACTTTTTCCTGTTTGTCAATCTGATAGGCAAAGAATGATATATCAGTGTAATTTAAATTTCCTTTTTAAAAATCATAGGTGAGGTACAACTTTTTATATGTTTATGAGCCATATCTATTTCTTTTTTTATAAACTGTCTGCTTGTATCCTTTTCCCATTTTTTTTTCTTTTGGGTTTTTGGTCTTTTTCTTACAGTATTAAATTTTAGGAGTTCTTCTTATCTGAAGGAAATTACCCTTTTGTGATAGGAGTTGGAATCACATTTTTTCCATTTTGTCATTTGTCTCTTGGCTTTGTTTCTGGTGGTTTTTCCCAAACAGTTAAAAAAGAATTTCATATAGTCGAATCTATCAGACTTTCCTTGTATGGCTTTTTGGTTTTTTGTAATACTTAGAAAGGTCTTCCTTACTCCAAAAACTGCCAAAAATTTTAACCCATTTTTTTCTTTCCTCTAGTAATTTTACACTAAAATATTTCACTTTTACATTCAAATCTTTGCTTCATCTGGGTTTTGTGCTGGTTTTTTCCCATGAGACTACATGGTTGCCTCCATATTATATATTGTAATATCCCTATTTTTCTCCACTGTTTTGAAATTCTTATTTTTAGACATTAACTTATAGAAGAGAAAGCTGCCAGGGTTGGTACCTGCCATTTATACAAATGGGAACTTTTCCTGTCTTGGGAAGTGAGAGTGGAGGCATAGGGCTCACTGCTTAACACGATGGGTGGCTATGTTTGTTTTCTTTTCTTATTAAGAATTGTGTGTGTGTGGCGAGAGTGAGACAATAAACACAAAAGTTCTTACAGCAGCTGGGAAGCTGAGTTGCACAATTGGTTGATTTTATTGTTCTTACTGTTCTTTTTTTAGGGGTGGGGTTCATTCAAATTTGAGAAGGAATCAAATACAGAGCTAAGCTCTTCTTGGGGGCCTCTGTTTCCAACTGCTTGGTTGGTTCCTCCTTTATCAAGAAGTTCCCTGTCTATTTCTTGGGTAACATCAATTTTGCTACTAACTATAACTACACAGAGCAGAAATGGGCATGGTAAAAATATATTAAAAATTTCATATGAGAGAAAATAAAGATCCTACCCATAAAATAAAACATTTTGGCCACTGTTTTGGAGAATGGAGGATTTCCTCTTGAGCAAAGCTAATCTTGGCATTAGAATCTGTAGATAGGGGGAACCTTCAACGGTCGTTGTTTATGAGGTAAGAGAAGGGAAAGAAAAAAGGAGGAACTATAGATAACTGACAGTGAGTGACCGGAGGTTGTGGCTCTGTCACATGCTGGTCTCCGGAAATGGTCTAGGGCCAGCAGACCAGTGCTTCTTGGTCTAGGGAAGCAAGTGGCCCAGGCAGCGTGTTCATCATTTGTTGCACCTTCTCCGCCGAATGGGGTGCCGAGCAGCTGAGTGGAGCTGGGAAGTGGGACAGGCTGCCTGTTGGATAGATAGCTCATGGAGACATCCCCACCCAGGGGAGAGAGGGCTTGGCCAGTTGAGTCTTGAAAATACAGTAACTTCGTCCCCCAAACTGCTGCCAAACACCCAGAGAAGGTGGAATGGCTTTCCTCCTCCTTCTGTCCACACACTCTGCTTTCTTGGCCCTGTAGTAGCTTCTTTACCCTTTGTGGGGTCCTCGCTGTTAATTTTCATTGGATTTCCCCTCTGTGTATTGAGGTGGGGAAAAGGAGGCCAGCAGGTAGGAGAGAGGTACATTGTGCATTGTCCCAACCCTATAGGATAGCTGTGGGCTCCATGTACCATCCCCGCCTGGGCAAATCTTAGGAGGGCGTAAGTAGCAAGAAACCTGTGGGGTCTCCGGTGCTGCTTCCCCCTGTGGTGCATTGCTGACCAGGGCTGGCTGGTCAGGGCTGACTTTCAGCTTGTTCTTTTGCCAAACCAGGAGGTAGAGGAATCTTGTCCTTGGTCTTGTCTTTTCAAACTCCCAACTCACCCCTTATTTCTCTCTGACACTCTCTAGACAGCCCCTGGCCCATAGCCCCTGATAAATGATTCCTTCACTTAACACCGTGAGACAGAGGTAAGGAAATTTTTTCCCTGTCATAGCCACTGGCCCATTGAGTGAAAAAGGCCAACACACTGAAATGACTACATCCTCAAGTAAATATTAAACCTATGTTGTGTAAAGAAATCACAAAACGATTCAGTAAGTCTAACACAAATACAAATCACATTCCTAATATGTCTGCCTCTTGAAGGGGAGAAGAAGGAGGAGAAAGGGAATGTAAATGTAGAGAAAGTAGGGAGGAAAGAGAGAGACAGGATGTGGGAGGGGGCCGGATTCAGTGGAGGAAAGTGACAGTGTTGAGCCCTGTATGGACGACCCCTTGATGTGTCAAAAAAAATTTTTTTTTTTTCCTGTGCCACCCGCCTTTATTCACGGACCCTCAGGCTCCAGACTTGCCTCCCTCCTCCCCGCCAAGTCCGAGTTTCAAGCGTGTCCACCCCTTGGATGGTGCACATTGCACTCTTTGTGTATGCATATACCCGTCTCCCCCTCCCCCCCGCCCAACATCCAATAGATGTTATTCTTATATGTGCGCTTATCTGTTGATCAGTTAATACCAATTTGGTGGTGAGTACATGTGGTGCTTGTTTTTCCATTCTTGGGATACTGCACTTAGTAGAATGGGTTCCAACTCTATCCAGGAGTATACAAGAGGTGCTATATCACCATTGTTTCTAAAGCTGAATAGTACTCCATGGTATACATATACCACATTTTATTAATCCACTCATGTAATGATGGACACTTGGGTTGTTTCCACATCTTTGCAATTGTGAATTGTGCTGCTATAAACATTCGGGTGCAGGTGTCTTTCTTATAGAGTGTCATTTGTTCTTTTGGGTAGATGCCCAGTAATGGGATTGCTGGATCGTGTCAAAATTTTTAAAAACTGCTATTCCCGGTTTTTCATTGCTTTCAGCCTCAAATATAAAGGGATGGTTTTCATTGAGGCAGCCAAACCATGGCCACAGTGGAAATCATTTCCTACCCTGCAAAAGTGGGAAATAAAGTTAACTACACCGAAGTCTCATCAGAAGCCAGAGAACTGGAGAACCCACCTGTTGGCTAAAGGTCGTGGTTGCAGTGAGGGTTGGGGGATGGAATACAGATGTGTGTGCCAGGAGTCTGTATCTGAAAGTCACTTCAAGGATTCTGATACTAGTGAAAATCATTGGCTGCCTTCATAAGTATTTGCATTTTGATACAGGCCTCTTAAATGCCAGATCACCTGCAATATACAAAGGAATGAGTCACTAACGGTGGGACTTCAGGTGCCACTACAAGTAGAGATTTGTTTCTCTGCGGGGAGGGGAGAATTTTCCAGTCTTTCTCACACGATTTTTTTTTTTTAAGTTTCAACTCTGCTATAAGCCAGAGATGCTCTTCCTTAAGAGATCCTTTCTGGAAATTTTTATGTGAAATTATTTTTTCCCTATTTCTCCCTTCCTTTCTGACCTTGTACACATGCTAAGTGCTGCTTATTAAGTAGCAGCTGCTGGGAAAAGGGATGGGTTGTGTAGGGGCCCCTCCCTCTTTTCAGCTATCACCAGCTTCTCTGGCTGCTGCTCCAGGATGACAGGGAGGGTCCCACCCACTGTGACTAACACCCCTGTTGAAGCACTTAATTACTGTCCCCCTGAAGCATCTACATGGCCCACGTGCTACACCCCCCCCTCCAAGCATAACTGGTAAGCTGCCACTCCTGTGGGGGGGGGGCGGGGGGAGGTGTTTTGCTGCAGAGGGCATTTTGTTGTTGGGGTGACAGTGAAGAATGAGTCACTTTCTGCTCATTTTCCAGAATCTTCCGCAGCAGAGTGCCTTTAGAGAGCTGGCTAATGTGGACTCTCATAGTTAATAAAGCCAATGACAATTTCATCCCCAAGAATATCGTTGGTTTGGGGGCAGTGATTTGCATTTAATGAAAACAATAATTTCCCACAGCCTCTGCAAAACAACAATTTGGCTGTAGCGTGGTGCTGGAAAGTGCTTACTTTCTTTCACACCAGCCCAAAAAAGTTTTCAAAGTTCAGAAACTTTCCTCGCTACTCACGGCTTCATATTAATAGCTACTGATGGAAACGCCTCTGTCAGCAGGTTGAGGTAACCGGCATGCAGAAGGTTCTTGCCACCTAGAGCAAGAGGAACTGGTTTTCTGTGACTGGTTTTATGACACCCATGGGGAAGCACCACAGCTGGTTTGTTCTGGATTTGCATGCCTGGCTCCTTCTCAGCCCTCGCCTCGTGTCAACTATTGAGGGAGTTCTATCTCCCTTGATTTCAATTCCAGAAACACAATTTCCCTGAAATGGCTTTTCTCTGACAACCTGGGTTCCCCGGCTGCCTCTGGCCAGACCTTGCTTCTAAGGCAGATACGCAACTTTTTAATCTGGGCTCCCAAGTGGAAATAACAGCTCATCATCAAGAACAGAGGGCCCTTGCCCGGGCTTGCTCAGAAAATCCCCACTGCAGAGGAGGGTGCAGCTGTTCCTCCAGCTCCCGGCTCATGCGCCGCTTGTCAGATTAGCAGGAAGTTTGATTCTGTCAAATATTAACCCTTGTCCTGGAGGCCTCGGATGCTTTAGTGGAGAGAAACGAGGGTAGAAGGTGAAAGAAAAGAGAAAGAGAGCATGGAGAAAGCAAACAGAGGAAGAGACAGGAAGTGAGGGAAGATTAGAAGGTGGAGGGAAGAGAGTATTAGGGAGGGGGTCGCAGTTCAGCCGGACTCAGGGTTGGGAGGACGTCTGGTGTCACAACCTGCTCTTTGATTGCAGATCAGCTCTCACCACTGTCCCTGGCCCTGTCGCAGCTTGCATTCTTATCGTCATGGAGAAAAATATAACTACAGAGTGAAAAAAATGTCAGGTTACAAACAGCATGTGTGATTCTCCCTTTTAAATATATGTTTGTGTGAATATCTTGAAGGCTATGAACAAAAATCTTAATTATCTTAGAATAGTAGGATTATAGCTTAGTTTTTATTTTCTTCTTTTTGCTTATCTATGTTTTCTATCATGAATATCTATTGTTTACAATAGTAAAGTTAAAGTTACATTAAAAACTGAGAGGAAAGGACAGAGACAGATGAAGGAAAATATGGAGTTTAGGAAAGGAGACAAAGTTTTTGGGGGGTACAGGATGATCCAGGCCTTTAATTGAACTATATATTTCCCAGTGTTAATTGCCTACTGTATGCACTCAGTAACCATTTGACTACTATTTGCAGTTTTTTAAGGGTTCCAATTCTTCAATCTTTAGAACTGGTGTACGTAGGAATCAGCAGAGAAACTTTTCCAAAATATCCTTGCCAGGGTCCCACCCTCAGTTCTGAGTCAGATGCCTGGGTAGGGTCTGGGTAGGAGTCTTTTTTTTTATTTATTTTTTTCGAGACAGAGTCTCACTCTGTCACCCCACGCAGAGTGCAGTGGCATCATCATAGCTCACTGCAACCTCAAACTCCTGGGCTGAAGTAATCCTCCTGCCTCAGCCTCCCAAGTAGCAGGGACTACAGGCATGTGCCACGACACCCGCCTAATTTTTCTATTTTTAGTAGAGATGGGGTCTTGCTCTTGCTCAGGCTGGTCTCAAACTCCCGAGCTCAGGCAATCCTCCCGCCTCGGCCTCCCAGAGTGCTAGGATTACAGGCGTGAGCCACCTTGCCTGGCCTTGGGTAAGAGTCTTTTGAAAAATCTTCCTAGGTGTCTGACACTCATCCTGGTGGAGAATTTCATGTGTGCAAGATGACCCATTGGGGTACTGAAGGAAAACATTAGAACTTCTCATTTTATTTATTTCCTATTACATTCTTTTAATCTCTATTTGTGTGTGTTAATACTGTATTAACATAACATGTATAACTTGCAAATAAATAAATTTACATATCCGAGGGTGTGCTTAAAATGGTTTTCTTATAAGGGTGTACAATCAAAAAATGGGGAGATAACTGCTTCAGAAAATTCATTATGAGTGGGGATAACTCACGTTCAGCTAAATTGAAAATTATTCTCTGGGCCGAGGTAACAAGGATGAGAGAAATTTCACACAACTGACGATGATTCATTGTGACCTACTTCATTTCCTGCTTATAGGTGTATTATTTTCTGTTAGTCTTGTGTCATCGTGTGTGGGCACACTATCTCGCCCAGGTCGGCTGCAGCCGTCTCCTTTGTAAATACGCATGCAGGTACATGCAGCCGCTCCAGCGATCAGCATCTGGGAAGCACTCGAAGCATCAAAGGCTGATCATTATTCCACGGTTCCTACGTGCCATATGCTTATAGCTGCTTTGAAAAAAATCAACTAGATTGTCTTAACTTAAAAGTGAAATAATTCATAATAGTTAACAATTAGTAGCTAAATATCGATTAAAACTTAAAACAGC
>RJWJ010036681.1:0-15933 GCA_004363605.1 Indri indri | reverse complement strand
TGATATTAATTCATTTAACCTGCACAGCCTCTGGGGGAGGGGGATGCTGTCATTCTCCCAAGTTTTGGGTGGGGAGCCTCAGACTTGAGAGGGCCAGCTGGGCACTGGGAGTCACACAGCACAGGCCCTCACCCAGCTGACTCGGGGTCCCCGGGTGGCTCACCCTGAACAGTAGCAGAGTCCCAGGCACTACGGCACAGAACAGAAGGATGATCCCCTCGGCTGTGATGATGCGGTTCTTGGTGCCCTCCCCCATGTCCAGGAAGGGTCTTGGGAGTGGCTCTGTGAGGAAGGGGTGCTGCTCAGAGCCCTGGCACCTCCTGCCCTCCCTGGCCTCCCAGCCCCACCCCCGCAGCAAGGCCCGAGACCCCTGAAGCCCCCACTCTGCAGATGGGAACATCGGTCACTGTGTCCTGCTGGTTCCAAGTCCACAGTGAAGGTACTAGCTCTATCCCCAGCTCACAGATGAGTAAACCGAGTGTCCCCAGCTGGAGAGTGGGACCCAGGGGCCGGGGCTGGGCCACTCACCACGGACACGGAGGTAGGTGCCACAGGAGTGCTGGTGTGGTTTGCCTTCTTCGTGGACGCGGCACCTGTACATGCCCCCGTGGCTCTTGTTCACGTTGTGGATGGTCAGCTCGCCACTGGAGCTGTGGCCGTAGCCTATGAGCTCAGGGGGCCACGAATGGTTGCCTTGGATGAAGCGCCACCATGTGACTGTGACGTTCTTTATGCTGTCATTGTACTGGCAAGGAAGGTGGACCTCATCCCCCACGCTCACCGTCACCGATGGTGGGCCCCTGTCCACCCGCAGGGCCTGGCACCCAGGACCTGCGGAGGGCGGGGTGCATCAAGACTAGGGACGGGACAGTGGCACAGGCCCCCAGCCCTGGCCCCTGCAGCTCCAGCACTGCTGGGTGTGGAGGGGAGGAGGGTGAGGACACTCCTGGTGGGGGTGGGAGGGAGAGACGCCCTTGGCAGGGGCTGACCCACCTTGTTGCGGGGAGAGGGGAGAATGAGGAGAGAAAACACACTTGGGGGAGGAGAATAAAACTCCTGGGGATGGTGAGACACCCCAGGGGCCCTTCTCACCTCTCCAGCATCTCTTGCCACCCTCCTGCACACCCGCTTTGTGCTTTGGTACCCATGAACTCTCTGGCTTTTCGATGTTTGGTTCCCTGGAACTGGAAGTACCCCTGCCCAGACAGCTCCTTCCATAATCAGCTGTGGCATCCCCTTCTCCTGAAGGCCTTCCAGGTCCATGTTCCCACCCCCAGCCTCAGCTAGGCCCTACACCTGGCACTTTATCTTGTGTTGTCACCATAAAACCCTAGAAGTAGTTTCTCTCGTTATCCCCATTTTACAGGAGGGATGGCTGAGGCCCAGGCAGGTGGGTTGCCCAGCGTCCCCAGGCAGTCAGGAGTGGCACTGGGTCACACTCCCAGCTCCCTGGGCCTCTCCCTGCCTGGGATTGAGGAGCCAGTCTTTGGGCCTGGGACCCTGGGCCTGTCCCTCATTCTCCGCAGCTCGTATGTGTCAACCTAGGAGTTAGCGGGGACTTCAGCCCTTGAGCTGGGCTGGGGGCTGGGGAGGGGCCCAGCAGGGTGAGGACAGGGATGTCTCAGAGAGAGGGAGGCAGCCCAGGCTGGCTCCTCTGGGAAGGCCCAGCTGTCAGCCTCCCAGGCCAGCCCTTGCGGCTGCCTCCCCCTCTTCTGGAGGTGGGAGGAAGAGAGAAGGAGGAAGAGGTGGGGAAAGAGGCCGAGCAACTTCAAGGTCACAGGCTTAAAACTCAGAGGGCTGAGAGCTGCAACCCCTGATCTCGGTGTCCCCTGGGTGAGCAGCTTTCTCTGAACTCCTCAATGTGGTCACGGCCGGCCCTGCCAGCTGGCCTTGGGCAGGGCAGGGCGTAAGGAGGACTGGTCCAGGGAGCATCCCCTCCCCCACGGTGAGAACAGGTGCCCTTCACAGGGGAGGGACTGATTGAGGTTCACGGCAGAGGGGAAGAAAGCTTTCTGTCCCCTCTGACACTGGACGCCACCCCCACGTCCCCTTCCTGCCCCCAGCCCTGGTGCTCAATCAAGAGGGACCTTAGTTCCTTATTTTGACCTGTGGGGATGACAAGGTGGGGGAGGTGTCTCTCTCGCTCTCACCTCTCTCCCCAGAGCTGTGGACACCCCTCGCCTTCCCTAGCTCCCTTCAGTCAGCCGGGCCTTGGCCCAGCTTGGGACAGATGCGATTTCCACAGAGGCCTTCTGCAATTCCCCCTCTTTCTGCCTCCTCTCCCCTGCTCCTGAGCGCCCGTCCTCTGCCTGTGCCCTCTCCAGCCTCTCTAGGTCCCCACCACCTCCCCCCAGCACCTGCCCTTTGACCACATACCCAGGCAGGCAGCAGACAGCAAGAAGAGGAGGATGGTGGCAGGCAGAGCTTGGAGGACTCCTGGACCCCCAGGCATCTTCTCCCGGTGGGTTGGTTTGTCTGAGTTGCAGCAGTCCTGGCGAACCAGATCCCACCCCAGACCCCGCCCCACTTCCTGCCCAGCCCTGCCGGAGATGGGCTCCGCTGGCCCCCACTGCTGGGCCCTTGGGCTGTCAGGCCTAGGGGCAGCCCCTGCCATATGCTTCAGGCCGGGAGTGCAGAGGAACTGCTCCCTGCACCTGTGGTGGCCGCAGTTCCCCTGAGGGGTGGCTGCTTGTGGCGGGGTGTTGGCGCGTAAGAGGATGGGTTAGTCTAGTCTCTCCGTAAGGAAGCTGAGGGAGCCAGAGTTTTGGGTGTCTGCTGGGGACAGGGTGGTGATTCTGAGCTTGACCTCTGCCCCTCCCTGGACTTGGGCAAACTTGTTCCCTCTCTGACCCTCTGTTTCTTTGATTCTTGGGGTTGGAAACAAGGATTTAAAGGGGTTGTTACATGCACAGCACTGACCACAGGGCCTGGCCCGTAGCAGGTGCTCAGCAAATGTTAGTCACTGTCAGTGATCACGAGGAATACATAAGGCAGGCCACTAGATGGTCACTTCCCTCCTCCTTGGCATTTTTAATCTGTGAGATGACAATCAGAATACCTCTCCGGTCTCGTGACAGGAGCTGGTGTTCCTGGCACCCAAGGAGCGAGAGGCATGATCAGCTCTTTATTGGAGTTCTTCGATATTGGCCTCCCCACAGCTGGGCAAAGTAGCCCACCCCAGGCCCCCAGAGAGGGGGTTGTCAGTTGTTCAGTGTCACAGACTGGGAGGGGTGGAGCAGGGATTGATTCGGTCACCTTTATGTGACTCCCAGTTTCCTTTGAGCCTGTCATTTGAGACCAGGTAGGAGGGAAGTGAGGTCTCAGAGGGGACGCTGGGGTTGTGGAGGTATGTGTGAGCAGCTGGGAGACCTGCGAGCATGCGTGCGCACGCGCGCGCACACACACGGAGACACGTGAGAAAAGTTCATTGCAGGGAGATTTTTGGTAGCAAAAATTGAAGAGCTAAGGGAAAGTTCATTTACAGGAGAATGAATGCATAAATTGTGGCACAGGCAACAGAACACCAGAGTAGGGGAAAGTGTCCACATGGCTGCATCTCAGAAACATGAACACGAGAAAAAAATACCACAGCATGATACAGTTGACTTATTTCCAAAAGACAAAACAGCACCGTGTGTGGCTTAGGAGTGACGCATGCCCAGTTCCTGAGTGGGGCTACCTCTGGGGACAGCGAGGAGGGCTGGGTCTGGGGAAGGGCACACAGGGGGCTTTGTCTGTTTTGGTTTTATTTCCTGTTACTTTTTAAACTGGGTGCTGGGTTCATGGGTTTTTCTTACACTATTGTGAATATTGTTTTGCATGCCCGAAATATTTCCTAATTTTAAAAAAGTACAACTGTCACCTACACAGAAGAGCATCAGACTTAAGGATTCTGGATTCCTGGGTTTACATCTCAGATCTGCCAACCGACTGGTCATGAGCCTGGTTCTTCTCCTGTAACATGGGCACAATCCCTCACTTTGTGATACCATGAGGATATTCTCAAGTGTACCTAGTACAGGACCTAGAACACAGTTCTCCTTCTCTGGTGCTGGGGACCAGGGACCTATGTTCCACTGAGCCTCAAGCTGGGTGGCAGGTTTTCAACCCCTGTGCTTAGTTTCTCCTCCCTACTCCCTCCCAGAGTAAGCCTGGCTCCAGACCAGGAAGCCTTAGGACTTTCCTGGGCATCGTGCTGCAGCTGAGTCTGTTTCCAGGCCCTTGGCTGCCCCCCAGTGGTTGCAGAGGCGAGGCTGCTGGATTGCAGGCCCACGTGGCCCATCGAGGAACTCCCCCCCAACCCCCCACTTAGGGCACCTGGCCCGGCAAGGACCAGATGCTACACCAGGGAGTGTAACCCTTTGGGCCATTTTCTCATTTCCCTCACTTTTGAGGCATAGCATCCTGTAGCAGCTAGGCCAAGGGCTAGAGCCGGCTTGATTGGGTCCAAATGATGGCTCTGCCACCCTCTAGCCATTGGACAACCAGCAAAACTACCATCCCATGATTTACTTTCCCTCTCTCCAAAATGCGGTGCTTTTGGGCACCTACTTCACAGGGTTGCTAAGTGTATGTAATGTAGTTGTAAAGTGCCTGGTTTTCAGTGCTAAGTAAGGAGAAATCTTTCAGCCCAGACAACTTCCTGCTGGTGTAGGCCCATGAAAGGAGGTGACCTGGAATGAGGTCTATCCCTCCATGCCTCCTTCCTTATTCCAGGACAAGCCACCCCTGCAATGCCTGGGCCACTGCTTAACCTCGCCTTCTCTTTTCTCACTTTCTGAGAATTGCAAAGACAGGAAGTGGGGGAGGCACCAGGGCCTCCTCACCCAAACCCAGATGGGACATCTTGCCCATTCAGGGAGGAACTGGGAAGGCTCTGGCCAGCTGCCGCTGCACACAGCCACCCAGGGACCCCTGCACCCCCTTCCACAAGGGAAGAGAGGAAGTGCTTCTTCCTTATGCTCCCGAAGAGCAGCTGATCAAGAGAGACCCAGACCAGGATTACGAATGAGGCAATTTATTAACCCAGCATCATTTGTTCTAATGCTTCTTGTTGGCAGCTGCCACCTGTGGGAAAGATCGGAAGAGTTAAGGTCAACCATGGGTCTCTGCCAGGGCACTTTGTAATAGCTACCCACTACCCACCAGACCCTGGGCACCCCGACTCATGGTTTCAAATGCATTCATCTCTGTAGCCCTCACAATTGCAGGCATTTCCCCATTTTACAGACATGTAAACTAGGACTCAAGAGAAGGTAGTGGAAGAGCAGGAGTCCAACTTCCGCCCACTGCTCCCTGCGAGGGGAAGGCCCACCATCAGCACTTATGTCTGTCCCGGGCCCCACTCTGCCTGGAAGAGCTTTCTCCTTCCAGGTCATACCCAACACCCTAAAGGACGACATCTTCCATTCTTTGTGACACTCAACTAAGTGACTAAATACTCCACGGCTGCTAGGAGGCCTGTGCCAATGACACAAATAAAACCAGTGTCAAGCTCATGCCAGGCCCTGGGAGCTCCAGCGGCCAGAGTCAACCTCTAAAGACAGGGAGCCTATGGCTCCAGGGGTGAAGCCACCTGCCCCACGGTGTCAGCCAGCCTACATGTGGATGGAGATGTGGACCCTGGGGCCTAAGCTAGCCTGCCTCCCTGTCTCCCACCTCTCCCAAGCTGCCCCTGTATAACGTTCTGTAAGCATGACGCACACATGGCAGCCACAGTCTGTAAGTAGGCTGACCCGGGAAGAGGGAGTCCCGTGCGTGGGGTGTAGCTACGTGCCCTGCAGAAGCCAGGTGGCACTCTGGGCCTGGGCTCCCTCTACCCTAGCACTCAGATTTCCAAGCAGCTTGAGTAGGAAAGCCAATCAGAAATGTCCTTTCTCCTGTCCCTGGGCAGCCCTCCTCTGAACCCCACCACCCTGGGCTATGCCTTCCAAGGGAGAAAATAAGCCAGATCTAGCAACAAAGCACAGGTCCCCAGAGACTAAGGTACGCAGGCCTGGCCCGCCCACAGTCCTCACCTGTCCGGCGATTCTGTCCAGATCTCTCTGTCCCTGAGGTGTCAGTTTGCGGCCCCTGCAGGAGGGATCATGCAGTCCCCTGTGAGCTCGGGTTCTCAGCCCCTTCCCTCCTGGTCATGAGCCAGGCTTCCCAAGAAGGCACCTAGCTATGGGACTACAGGATGCCAGCCAAATCCCACTGAGGGCCCCAGTTGGCTGCAATCATAGGAGCTGGGAGCAGGAGTGGGAGCCCTCCTGAAAGCTGACAGGGTGTTGTTTGTGCAAGCATTAGATCAAAGCCCCGAAAAATCAATTGGGAAAAGTTAACGAGCAGGCTAATGAAAGTGGACAGTCGCTAAATTACCTTCCTGGAGCTCGGGGTAGTCAGCCAGAGAGGTCGGGGTGAGGCCCTTCGCTGTTCGCTTTTCTGCAGAATCCCCTGCCTGCCTCTGAGGACAGGCCTGGCACCTGCACCTCTACTCACGGGGACTGTGGGGTGGTGCCCGACAACTTCATTATAGGTAACCTGCGGGTACTGACCCCTACCCTGCTTACCCATCTTGATCCTTTTCCACCATTTTCAGCCCCTCCAGGGCTTGGAGGACCCTGCGGGCCACACTCTTGGAGCCTCGGCTGAAGTGGCTGGGCATGACGCCGTTTCTCTGACGTCCCCCGTAGATCTTGGTCATGGAGCCAACCCCAGCACCGCCCCGGAGGTACAGGTGCCGTGCTGTAGAGGCTGGGGGTGGAACGAGAGGGAGACTTGAGGATGCTTCTCAGGCAGAGAAATTTTTCCACGGCTGAGGCAAGGGCCTGTTCAAGGCCACACACAAACAATTCCACGTCTGTGTCAACAGCTAATTTTCACCGTTTTATAAGGAGAGAAACTGAGTAAGACCTGGATCTGACAGATCCCTCTCCCTGGCCCTGACCCCTGGCTAGTTCTCCCCTGGCCCTGTGCTCTAGGTGGGGCACCCCTTCTCCGAGACTGACTTCTTTTGCTGTTGCAGCCTCAGCAGGGCTGCTATGAGGTTGAACATGAGGTGCTGCAAGGGTGGAGCCTAGCAAATGTTTAAGAATCTGTGACCATCTCCACGTGCCTGAAAGAGGCAGAATAGTGGAGAAGGAACCTATTGCCAGAGTGTCCTCTATGGGCCACGCCAGTCTGGAGGGCCCAGGATAACACCAGGGGCAGGGCAGACATCCTCTGCAGTGCACGCTCACCGCTTGGAATGTGCATCACTCCCTCCCTTCCCCCCACATGGACACAGGAGTTACTGTCCCTAGACTGGCTTGGGTAAGTCCCTGGTCCGCTCTGGCCAGGCTCCCTGCCTGCAAGGCAAGCTCCAGCAGAAGCCAGTTGAGACGTCAGCCTTCTCAGTAACGCTCACACGGGGCCTGCCAAGCCCTATGCCAAATGCTTCTCACACATTCTCTCCTCATGTAGTGAGAAGGCCTCAGACAAGCCACCTAACCTCACCCGAGGACCAGGAGTAACAGTCCTTCAGAATACAGTTATTGTGAGGACTGAATAAGTATGCTTCATGTGCTATTCTTCTTTATAGAAAGGGAAACTGAGGCTCCAGAGGGTACTCGCTGGCTCCCCATCACACAGCTCTGCAGAGACCACCCTGGTTCTGCCACTGTGTGTGAAGGCGCAAGTACCCAGATTTCAGCCACCACATGGTCCTGCCTGGCCGGGGAGCACAGGGCAGGGACTCTGGTCTATCCCTGGGGACCCGAGACCAAGTGGCCTAAGCCTGCCCAAGTGACTTCTTGTCTCCCTTAGTTCTGAAGATCAAGTCAGGGAACTGGGGCTTCCTTTCTCCAGTAACTAGTAACAGCCAGGGGCCAGGCAGTGCTGTGCGTGTGCGCGGGTGGGACTGACCACGTGAGGGGAGTTGCTCCTCCCCTCCAGCTGCCCCTGCCAGAAGCGGTCCTTGCACACTTGCTCCCAGCCTCCTGCCCTGAGATCATCTCCAGACACAGCCAGCCCTCCCGTAGGTAGCTGCAGATTCTGCCAGCCACACATCAAAAATATTCAGGGGAAAAATACGATTAAAAAAAGAAATTCAGCACCACTATTCACATGGCGTTAACATTGTATTAACTATTAAAAGTAATCTAGAGAAGTACATGGGAAGATGTGCATAGGTTATATGCAAAAACTACGCAATTTTATATTAAGGACAAGCATTCTATACATTTTGGTACCAGGGGTCATCTAGGAACCAATTCCCTTATGGATACTGAGGGACTAAACAACCATGCTCTGCTGGGGGCCAAGAGTGCAGCCCCACCATGGCCTCGCTGCCTCTGCTCACTTTAAAACCATTTTCCTTAGTTCTTTCTACCTGCACCTCACCCAAGGCCCTACCTCCTACTCCACTGCCTTGGGACTTCCTATTCCTACAGCCCCACTCCTGCCAGGATCAAGATACTCACTTGCTGTAAGCCACCTCCCACACTCTTTCTGCCAGGAGAGCAACATCCCTGGAAACCTCTATCCTACAAGACTGGCTGAAATGCCTAATAGCCACTACTGTCCCTCCCAAACCTGTACCTGGCTATGCCCTGGCTCTCCAGAGAGCAGGCTAGCCCTAAGGGGTAAGATGCACACTCCTAAGCACGCAGATGCCCAGAGATGCCATGTACCAGAAATGGGACACTCAACCCCGGTCTTGCTGAGCTGGGAACACAGCGCTCAGAACTCAGACCAGTCTTACCCTGGAGTCAGTGTGGAAGAGGTAGCCAAGCTCTGAGCTGCCAGGTAGACAGTGGTCTGAATCCCAACACTGCTCCTCAGGAGCAATGGCACGGAACCCACCCATCCTTCAGGTAGATCCTGCCGTGGGACCAAAGGAGACAATTTACTTTGAGCGCTGGAACCGGCAGAGAATAAGCTCCAATAAAACCTAATAGCTTCTTCAATGAGGCTTAAAATTTTTCTTAACGTCTTTTAAAAACTATCTCACATGGAGAACAACCTTTGTCAGATATTTCCAGGTTTTCCTCTGCCTCCTCAGTTCATGCCTTGACCCACTAGAACAGAGAGGAAAGGTATTAACTTTAAAAATCACAAGCTGTCAAAACATTGCGTCCTACAAAACATCTTTCCATCCTCTTCTCACCTCCAGAGACCCAGGCCCCAGCCCCACCTTTATAAGTGGAGCTGCACAAATCCAGGCCACCTTAGATAATGTTTATGACAGCAAGCCAGAGGCTGTCACAAACAGCTTCTCCTGCAGTCCCTCCACAGGCATTCCGTTCCTCTCCTGCCATGTCCTCGGGAAGGTAACCCACTCCCCTCAGGAAACCCTGTCCAGGAGTCACCCCCTCCCCGGAACTACAAAGCAGGGGCAAAGCAGGCCACCCCTGTTGAGTTCGCAGTTAAGGGAGCATAGCTGTGTGTTCCTACCAGGCCAAGGGCAGACCAAACAAGCAAGACTTCTCAAGAATTGTCACAGCTCAGCACCCAATAATTTATTGAGATTGATGGCCCCATCCTAACTGAGTCAAAAAGAAGAGAAAGAAACCCTCCCAGGTGCTCTGCCCTGACCCTTCTCTCCCAAACTTGTAAGGAAAAACCACTTCCCTGACCTCCATTCATAACTTAACTCAATGTGATGCCCCCCAGGCCTCAGGCCTTCCACCAACATAGCCTAAGTGGGTGTTCAGCCCCGTGCAGATCTCCATTCTCCTGACACGGGTTCTTTCTATCTCTCCCTCAGCCCTAGCCCCAGCCCCTGCACCGCTGCCTTGGGACTTCTTGCTCCTATAGCTCTGCCCCATTCCCAGAGCATGCTCGGGAGGGCCTGGTCTTCTGCTGTGGACCTCTTTATTCCCCGCACCCCAAGATCGAGACTTGTCAACGTCATGCTGGTTTCTACATGCCTCCACCATTTGGCCCTGTTCACCGCCCTACCGTACTTTAGCCTCAAACCCCTAAGGGGATAAATAGGCTAGCCCCCAGGATCCACAGAAGGAAAAAAAGGAAATACAGCAGAGAACCTAGTTTTGGACAGAGCCAGCCTGTGAAGCCCCCAGGGTGACTTTAAGCAAGTCACCTCACTAGTCTGTACCTCAGCTTCCTCTTTGGTAAAATGGATTTCTACTATGATCACAACTTGTCCAAAGTGTAAGCTGTCTGCCAAAGCAGTGGGAGTACGTTAAATTCTAGAATAGAGGCTAGCAAACTTCTCCTGTAAAGGTTCAGACAGTTAAGTATTCCAGGGTTTGCAAGTGACAGGCTCTGCCACAACTCTGCCCTTGTGCACGTCAACATATGGGCAACAGGCTTCTGCTCTAGAACCCAACCAACCTGATGCCACCAGGGCAGCTGGGAAAAGTGAGGTGGAGAGGAATGTTTGGGAACCTCAAGTGAGGGAGACCAGCAGGCAGGTGGGGATGCACATCCTAAGTGAGATGTCTGGGAAGAGGCCACAGTAACTGTAAAAATGATCTAGGTTTATTATCCAGGGTCTTGATCGCCTTTCTTGTCAATCCCTCCCCACCTTAAAAAAAAAGGCATGAAAAATGCTGCCAAGGAAAGAGAGCTAGAGTCCCCTCCAAGTCATGACAAGTGTGGGGGATTGTGGCATCACTAGCTGACTAACCCTGGACACGTTACTCAACCTCTCCAACATCAACTGTGACACAGACACAATCAGTCCTATCTCAGAGGTTTCTGATACGGGCAAATAATGCAGAATGTATATTCATTCCGCCAATCACTAGATTCTTAATCCTAGATCCAAAGCTCCCTTTGGCCGACTGACTCTCGAAGCACTGCCAAAGAACATTCAGGACCAGGCAGCCTTGCTTCCCAAGACAGCGGGTAGAGAGGGTGTGTCTCATACAGGCCTCATCACTGTTGTGTGCCCAAGGAGTTAGCTTCCCTTCACCAGCCCCATTTTCTTTCTAAAAATATAGCGGTGAGTAGGTGGGTATGCCACCAACCATACCCACTCCACAGAGCACATCTTTTAGTCCTCAGAGGCCAGAGGCTGGGGCCAAGTCACGTTGCCCAGTCCAAGGCCTGAACAGAGTGGGCCTCATGGCCATTTGACACATGCACCACCAATCTGCAAAATGCTTTACGTTCTGGAGTGCTGAGCATCTTGTGCCAAGGCCAACTCTTCCTGGGGTCATTCTGGAGTTTTGCCAATATCCAAACTGCTTTCCACCTACTTCCTACATGGAGTCCCCACTTCACAGAGAAAAGCTGGAAGACTGAAGAGGCCAAAGCCCCTTGCACTGACACTCCCATTCTCTGTTAGGCCTTCAAGAGGGTGACAGCTTACTGAACTTTGAAATGTCAGGACAGGTGAGAACTAGCACTATGTAGTCAGAACTGTATTTAAATTATTACTGGGAAATTAAAAAGACAAGAGAGAGAGCTGACATGAGGTCATAGGGTGACCATAAGGACAACAAATTTTCTCTTGAGCACTTGGAAGTCACATCAAGATTCAGAGCAAGAGGTAACCTGGCCAGATCCCCAACCACTTAGTTAGAAAATAACTTGTTAGAGACAGGGAGAAAGCTAGCATGATGATCACATTAAACATAAAGACAGCTGACTTTTCTTAAATGGACTACTACGCAACAGTCATGTTTCTAAGCACTTTGACTTAATCGAACTCATTTCATCCTCACAATAATCTTGTATTGGTACAATAATTGGCCTCATTTTAGTGATGAGAAAATAGAAATACAGGCAAGAGAGGTACTGGCAAGTTAAATAACTGGCCTCAGATCACACAGGTAATTAAATGGCTGAGATGGATTTGAACTCAGGAAGCCTGACTCCACGGATATAGAAAGAATGTCGCCTCTGCAAAATGAACCACCTCTAAGCAAAATAACGTACATCTGTCCCTGGGTTTCCCTTGAAGCTCACTCAAAGCCACGGATCCGCTCACAAGCCTCTTAGAAGGGAAGAACTTGAAGCATGAAGTTATTGAATGTCGTGTCACACAAAGCATGTGGTGACACAGTCAAAGGTTTCTCCTCCTCTTGCAACCTTGGGAGCAAGAAAAGAGTTCACAGAGAGGACAGGTCTGTGCTAGGGCTCACCCAGCTTCCCACTCTCCAGCCAAAGGCCCCAGTTCCTTACCAGCTCGTGTGTAGAACCAGTTCTCATCGTAGGGAGCCAGCTCCTTATGCTTGGCCAGCTTGACTGTGTCCACCCATTCGGGGACTTTCAGCTTCCCGGACCTAAGACCAAGCCAGTGACAAAGGCACAGTTCAGAAATCTCCACAACTACTCTATCCCCCAGCAACACAACTGTAGTTTAACAACAGCCTGATGTGTCCCAGGATACAAATAAAAAGACTGAAACTGACACATAACCCAGGCCTTCTGAAGAAAGCGCAAACACTGGGGTTCAGGAGCAGGTAAAGGCGATAGCCTCCATCCACTTGGAACCTCAATCCCCAAACTCACTTTTTGAGGAAGGCTGCCAGAGCTCTGACGAACTCCTGCTGGTTCACGTCTTTTACAGTAACTCCAGGCATCTGTGAGATAAGGTTAGACATGTGAACACAAGGCCTCGTGGAGGCGACTGACAAGGGCCGGGCCCAAGCCCAAAGCTTTCGCTCCAACGTATCCTAAACCGCAGCACCCCCGAGACTCCCAAGGCCTTACAACTCCGGGCCCCGGCTCCTGTGGGTGCGAGAGTTCACCGACGCCCACGGTCTCTATGGGCACAACGAACACAGCCTGGTCCCCGTTTGTCAGGATCTTACGCGACCCACCCCTCAGGCCTGGGATTCTGGGCGCCCCATGCACCCCGTCGTTGCCCACCAGGCCCACTCTCGGTTCCTGGACGGTGCTGACCGGGCATGTCCGGGCCTGCCGCTCGCACGTGGCCGCGGCTCCAGGGGGCGGGGCGACCCCGGGCCGGGTCTCAGGGCCCTCAGACACGCGCTCCCGGGCCGAGGAGCCCGGGCTAGACGACCCGAGCCCAGTTCGGTCCGCAGCGCCCGCTTACCGTGCGGCCTCCGCGCTGCCAGCCAGGGGAAAGGGAGCGACGGGGTTTCCCGGGCGCACAAGTCGGGCGTTGGATCTCGCGAGAGTTCCAGAAGTCGCGAGAGCAGGACTAGAGTTAGCCGGCTCCGCCTCTCTCAGGGCGAATGTGGCTTCGTTTCCGCCTGGGAGGGGGGAGGGTGTGTGGTGAGAGCTGGAGAGGCAAAGGGAAAGGCCCAGGGGACGGGCGTGGACGCCTGTTTCCTCTTCGCCCTTCCTTCTCCCAGAGCGTAATAAAGAGAGGAGACGAGAGCTCCTGTCCTGAGCTGAGGGAACTTGGCTTCGTTCGCATCGTTCGTGGCTGGAAGGAACAGCGGTGGTGGAGACTATGATGGCGGAAGTACGGGGTAAGTTGGGGGACAGGAAAGAGACCCAGTCACAGGCGGCTCCCGCAACGGGACAACCACTCTTCCGGGTGGAAGTGGATTTTTACTTGGCCGGAAGTGGGATTAGTAAGGGCGGAACTGTGATGGAGAACATAGAGAAAGGGCGAGGAAGCAATGTGGCTACTATCTTCCCTCCTTCCTCCTCTAGTAGTCGCGAGAGCCGGAGACGGAAGCCCCACCCTTCTTAGGGCGGAAATTGCTTCAGCTCGGAGGCGGGGAGGAGATGAGGGCAGGGACAAAGAGGCGGAGGCGGGACCTTTGGAGAAGTTAGTTCAGCTCTGCGTTCTGGTGTCTGTATCTGATCGCTCAGCCCTTAGGCATTCCTTGCCCGTCTAGATTTATCTGCCCCGTTGACCTGTGTAGCTTTAGGCACTGCATTTGCTCTTTCAGAGCTCAATGTCATCATTAAAAAAAAAAAAAAAAAAGACTCCGAAATCCTCATTATTTCTCATTTTAAGTGACTGTTCCTGTACGTGGTGCGTCACACATTCTAGCAATAAATATTTTTTTTTTTTTAGTGACTGTTCTGTGCCAGGCACAGGTAAACATTATTTGCAAGTTTATCATATGGCTTGTCCTGTGGCTGGTCATGATTACATGCATGATCTCATTTAATCTTTATAAGACCCAGCAACCAAAGAACATGAGGGACACGACACCCTGTGGTCCAATAAAATTATGTTAACTTGCTGCAAAAAGGAAACACTTAAATGTGTGTAGTTATTTTCTTATGTTGGAAAGACTGAGTTTAAAACAGAGCAAATAATATTAAAATCTTTTCCACACTAATACCATGTATACAAAATGTCTTAATTATGATTAAGCCAATATGTTCTGATAGTAATATCTGTTAAAAAAGTAAAACCATGCTTCTAGCATGATAAAATCGTGCTTAAATCAGGGGTTTTACATTTACGTAGAATGTTGTGGAAATTGTAAAAGGAAAATCAAACTCTGAGGGCCATCCCCCCCTCCCTCTCAATTCCTTATGCAAAAGAGAAGGTAAAAGCTTCAGGCACCTGTGAAGAACTGGTTCATAGATCATTCATTAAGGAAATTCCTTGCTAACCTCCCATAAGCAAGGACATGCAAATTGTACCTAGGTCTAGTACCGAAAACTAAAGCCTATCCAATTTCAGTCTAATAATGAATCATGAGTTTATCTTTACAGGTAACAGAACTGGAGACAAGACAGAATCAGACATTCTTCTACCTACCCAGGGACAGCTACATAATTGATGCTCCCTTCACTCCCTTTTCCCTCTTCTAACATTCTCCTTATTTTATGTAAAATGTAGTTTTCCTGGGTCTCACAAGCATGTAACCACTTTGCCTTGTCAGCCTGCTCCCCCTACCTTTTTCCTTCTCTCTGTATGCCTTTTAAAATGCTGAAGGTTCCAACTTTCCCTTCTGAAAAACAGCCACAGGTTGTCTAAGATTCGTGTGTTTTCCAGGCGCATTCTCAAAATCTTGGCTTAATAAACCTCAGTTGAGTGTGCCTCTCGTTTTCTGCCATTTATTGTTTAAGTTAACAAAAGCTGTTTCACACTGTTTTTAAAACTTGAGAATAATTTTATTATCTCATTTATTTTTTCAGAATCAACATATGTGTTTGAATATGTATTTGTTATGCATGCTTAACTAGAAATCTCCATATACTTGGGTAATTTATATTCACTTTTTATACATTTCTAATGTACATTTCTAATGTCAGTTCTGAATCATTTACGCTTAATTTATTTGAGTCAATTCACTAAATATTTCCTTTTAAAAAAGAGAGCTCTGCAGAGGAAGTGTGGAATGTTTCATCAAAGGAAGAGACCGAGTAAATGTAGGATTTTGGGAAGGATGAAACCTAGGTAAAATTTATATTAAGCAGAGTTTTGATGGACTCAAGGCAAAGGAGTTACATCATGCCTGGGCTAGGAGCAGACCTAGGATCCTGTTTCCTTTACAAAGTTAAGATAAATGTGCAATGTTGTCTCCAGCAACCTCTCCTCTGGAGCTCTCCCCCTGGTTGGAAATCATGACTGCTTCTCTTTGTCAAAGTGTCTTAGACCTTCCAGGTAAGAGTGAGATATTCCATTCTCACGATTGCTATGCTTTTAAAGAGCAAACTTCTGATCGTCTATGATTTAAGAGAACACAGGTTCTAAACATTGTATCCTTGGTGTTAATTTTTATAGGTTTTAGTTTTTACAGATTCATAATCAACAACTCTGTGAGATGGTTGTATACCAGGCAACTGAGGCTTAAAGTTAAGTCACTTGTCCAAAGTCATGTAAGGTTAAAGCCTTACATTAAGGTTATACCCACAACTGATGACTGCTCAAGCTTTTTTCATAAACTCTTTAAAGAGAGATTTTAAAAATGGTTTGAGGCTGTAGTATATACAGCAATGGAATATTATTTAGCACTAAAAAGAAACAAGCTGTTTAGCTGTGAAAAGACATGGAGGAACCTTAAATACATTACTAAGTGAAAGAGGCCTATCTGAAAAGGTGCATACTGATGATTCCAA
>RJWJ010036680.1:0-15880 GCA_004363605.1 Indri indri | reverse complement strand
CCCCCACAACTTTTTACAAACCTCAGAACCTCCCAGTGTTACCTAAAAGATACCAAAGTCATGGAAATGGTTGCTATAACAGGAAATCTACAGGCTATTTTCTCGGCTCTAACTCTCCACCATCCATCTGTGCCAACTCGGGGAAGTTATTTAACATCTTTGAGCTTCAACATTCTTATCTCTAGGGTGAGATAATAATTGTGCTCCCTGCAATAGGGTTGCTATAAACATTAAATTAGATAATGAGTGAAAGCATTTAAAACATTATTATTAGTCCCAGATCTTCCCTTTTTATTAATAAGCATTAATTGTGTATACATCTAAATTACTTGAAATGGCTGCTGCATATTGGGATTCAAGAAGGCACCAGTTAATGTCTTTTTCATGTCATGATTTTGAAATTTCTAGATTCTTATCTAAAACATAATTTGGGAATTCTTAATAAAAATCCAGAGGAGGGCCGGGCACAGTGGCTCACGCCTGTAATCCTAGCACTCTGGGAGGCTGAGGCGGGTGGATCATCCTGAGCTCAGGAGTTCGAGACCAGCCTGAGCAAGAGCGAGACCCGGTCTCTACCAAAAATAGAAAGAAATTAATTGGACAGCTAAAAATATATATAGAAAAAATTAGCCGGGCATGGTGGCGCATGCCTGTAGTCCCAGCTACTCGGGAGGCTGAGGCAGTAGGATTGCTCCAGCCCAGGAGTTTGAGGTTGCTGTGAGCTAGGCTGATGCCAAAAAAAAAAAAAAAAAAAAAATCCAGAGGAAAATTAAAAAAATAACTCATCTAATAGTTTCACTCATATATACTTTGCCCTTGGATCACTTGAGGGAAGCTCAAGGAACATTTAAAGATTATAAATTTTCAGCTCCATAGTCCCAAAGATTTCTCTATTATTTTCAGAATTACATTTTTAAGGTGAAGCAGAAATAAAGTTTTCTATCACATTTTTCAAATGTTCACAACATTGTATTTATGTATTTGTTTTTAAGAAAGGAACTTGCTTTATAATCACACTTAAAATACCTTTAAAGACAATGAATTACAGGGTTTTAGACTACCATGGGCTTGTCAGCTCAGAATGAAAGAAGTATTCAAATTTTGTGATTTAATAATTTTTTTTAAAAAAAAACTTTAATTACACATTTGAAGTCCTGACACCCTTGGGATTTATTTGCTTATGAAAATTCAAACAATGAATTACAATATTGCAAGATAATTTCCACTTCATCAGATTACTTTTGCCATTCATTTCACAACCGATTTGTAAAATTTTGCAATACCTAAAAAACTTTGATACTAATTACAAAAAGGTACTTAAATATGTATGAGAAAGACAGATGTTTGTCTTCTCTTGATATTGATATTAAATGAAAGATGGAATGTTTTTATTTAAAACCGATCCCTCATTTTCCCCTAAGCACAATAAGTAAATAGCAATGCGAACAAAGTCTTCCTTTAAATCTGTTATTCAGTTCAAATGTGTGTTAGAAAAAAGGTCTATTCTGTGTATAAAATATAACAACAAAAAAGAGAATTGTAAATAGAAAAATAAAACATGTAGAGGAGACAAATATTCTATGCACATAGCTTTAAGATCTCAATAGGGAGCACTTGTCAGAAGGAGAGACTACACATTCATCAACTTAAACATAAATTCCCAAAGAGCAATATTTCAATATGTTAATTTGCCACAACAGATATACCCATTGAAACAAGTCCACCAGCTTTTACCAGCAAGGAGCATCTTAATTTTACCATCTAACGGTTCAGCTGAAATGAAATAAAGATTTCCACACAAATATCTTAGTAATGCAGGATATCCTGGGTTGTAATGGAGCACCTACCAACATTCGGTCAGTTCATAGGTAATGAAACTCCTTGTAAATATCATTTCTTTACACAGTAGCAGGGTCTTAAATGGAAAAGGGCTCTGTTCATTTTCTACTTAAATCACAGGAAGAAAATATAGAATTGGTTAATGAAAACAGCTTATTTTTTTTGGAAATTACTTAAAAAATCTAAAGTTATGAATAAAAAGTAATGAAAGAAAAGTAGCCGGCTGGGTTTCCCCTATTTTTTTTTTTTTACAGTAATATGGTAAAAATACAAGGAAAATGCTTAACACCCTTTAATTAGGAAATCTGGTCCCTTCACTTGCTATAGGGCTCAGTTCAGAATAACAAAAGAAAAAATATTTTTGGCTGTAGCTTTAGTAAACAAGGAATGATAAAAAATAGTCTTCAAGACATGTGACAACTTAGAATACAGACTTTATCACATTAATATTATCTACATTCTTCCACAAAGCTTGGCAAATGAATAACTGAGCCCTATTTTGGCAGAATGAGAGAAGGAAGTACTAGTTCCAGCATTGAAATAAGATTATGAAAACAGCCAACCAACACAAAACAGTTACTCCTTCTCCTGAATAATAAAGACATCATGTTTGCATATAGAACAGCTTTTGCGTTATTGCTCTATGTGTAAGAATATATTAAGGAACTGACAACAGACTGCACATTACAAACTTAAGGTTCTTTGGTGAAGAATGAAAGAAAACAGTATTTGAGCTTTAAAGAAAATTATTTCATCCACTTTTGCTTTTATCTATTGATCCGTTGGAGTCTCTCACAGAGCAGGGAGAGGTACTGCGTGAGTTTTACCATGGCGACGATCGCCACGCCCCCAGCCATCATACACGTTGGCCAGAAGAGGGAATGGAACAGCACGTTGGAACTGTAGAGCTTGGTTAGGATGACGCTCTTCTGGTTTCCTTCCGGGTCAGAATAGCAGGAGAAGTGTTGGTACTTCCTGAAGTTTTCCATGACCACATTCACCATGGACATGGATTCTTCAAAGTTTTTCCCACATTTAGGTATATAGGAGCACTGTGGAGAACGAGACAAACTGTTAGCAGAGATACTCTGCGTGTGTGTCTGACACTAGAGAGGGTGGGGTCTTGTGGCCAACTCAATGGTATATGAAATAACCATGATATTTATGTTCCTTGATAGCTCACCGATACATTATTTAAATATTGATTAAAATCAAATGATGGATATGTTAATTAGATTGATTTAATCATTCCACATTGTATACATGAAAAAATTCAATGACTCCCAATGAATTCTTTTTGCCATTGCTAGGTGTGGTGGGTCTTAATTATTCCCTATTGAACACAATTGTTTAAGGAATCAGTGTCAACTTTTCCATCTTTCGTCTGTCCACATCTGTCCATGTGATATCAAAAGTTACCAGTTCTCTCAAGGTAACTCTTATTTTTTATTGACTTGGCTTCATTTTAATTGGTTACTTTTTTACTGTCATCAAGAAAATAGCTACTCCTCTGGTGAACTGCTGTAAAAGGAATCTTGGGAAGTGTAGGGATATTGAATAGTTAAAGAGCTGTACTGAGTGGGTCGTTTAGCATGCCAAAGTAACTTCTGCCATAAACCAAGGAAAAATAAAACAGAATCAAATCAGTTTATTCTTTAATCGCCACTCCCCTGAGAATGTAACAATAATTTCCTTTGATCTTTTCACCTCTCCTTTCTTTCTTGCTATTTCTTCTACGTGTCTCTCCTCTCTGTCTTTCTCCACACTCACACCTTTTGACTTTCTTCCTTTGTATCTCTCTTTATTTTCCTTGCTCTTCCCCCAGCCCCCACCTGTCTTTATATTTTCCTCTCTGCTCCCTCTTTCTGTCCTCTTTCCACTTCTCTTTCTCTCTTCTCTGGATATGGATGAAATTAAATAACTTCTTTGTAGTTTTCCTTTTTATTATGTATTAGATATATTTGACTACATTTTTTCTAATTTAAAAAGTATTCTATGAGGAAATCTCTATGACCCTTTTTCCTTGGTTTGTGAATGTGTAGTGACAAAACTGATATAACAATGAGTCTAATTTTTTAAAAAGTTGGGAAAAAAGTGGTTTATGTCATTTTTCTGGGAGATGTGAGGGTTCCTGCTTAACTCTTTCCCCTCTCTATAGTAAGCACCTCCCAATAGAAAAATAATGATTCCCTGCTCTTTATTACATATATTATCAAATGATGAATTTAACTTATTTATCTGAATTAAGTTGGTTTCTGACAGGATCACTAATCTATGTAGTGTTTTAGTGTGAATTAGGAAACTATGCCCCCTCTTCAAAACACTGTTATTTTCAGTTGGAAAATTATCCTAATAAACTAATTTTATGAAAAAAAACCCCTGTAACTTACTGTCATTTACCAATTTATAAATTGTGACTATAAGTATTTATATCTATGACTTTTACAATGTGACTGGTACCCGTAGGGTTGTGCAGTACACAACCTACATGAGACACAGATGAGGTGGGCTATGGGTCAACTTTGAGGTAAATCGATATGAGTTATGGGGTAATATCCTGGAATTTCAGAAAAATTTAGACCTGTACATTTCACAGGAAGAAAATATTTTTAAAAATACAATGAGTTTTAGCTAATGGAGTATATCTGGATTATTCTTTCCTCTTGACTTTATTAATGGGCACACAGTCACCTTGCTTTTTTTTTTTTTTTGCCTAGTAATTATTGAATTATTTGACTATAAACAGCAGGAAGGTTTTTTGATTAGTCAAGAATAGAGGATGAGCATGCTGGCATTTATTGTAAACCATGCTTAAAATGATGTTCTTTAAACAAGGTCTGGTTGGCACCTTGAAATTTAACAAGGTAAAAATAAATGTGAATAAACTTATATATATGAGTACAGCAGACAGTTGGTACTAGTACAACATTAAGAGTCTTAAAGTATTTCCAAGAAAGCAGAATTTCTCAGCGAGCTACAACTTAGTGTGAAGTTTGGCCAACTGACTGCCATGAAGCAAATTTCCTTCCAGTTGAATTCCTCTGGATCAAAAAGATGCAAGGCAGTAAGGAATACCTTTGTTTTTGTTCTTCTTCAAAGATGCTCAGATCATGTCTTTAAATTTTTATAAAAATTTTTCGAAGCAAAGCATTAAAATAAATCACAAACAAGACATTTGTTGTTGAATTCAAACTAAGCAAATTTATATTACAAATGCATCAGGTATCTGTATGTTTTTGTGCAAAGATAGTTTACAGTAGTAGTTTCAGTGGCTAAGCAGTACAGTTATTGAAATGATCTTGGTAAAAATGGCATTTCATTAAAAATGGAGTTTTTTCTTTTCTTATGTTCTTGTAAATTGATTCAACTTTTAAAATTTCTTTTGAAGAAAAATTTGTCAGCCAAATGGCAATAATTCTTTCACTAGGTAAGATTCTTCCAAAAATAAACCCCCAAGATATAAACTACATTTGAGACCATCTAGCAAGGTTGTAATACCTTGCTGTAGTCATCAGGGTCTGAAATGTGTGCATTTGGGTTGGCCAGATGACGCATAGTCCATACACGATTGGACTTGGGTCCTCAGGGCTAGTGGCACAGGTAGATGCCAGTGGAGAAAGATTCTCTGCTCTGGTGTTTGTAGCTCTTCCTGATCTCGTCACCTGTCACTTTCCAATATACATGCAGACTGTTACTCCCACTAGACTGTTACTGCTCCTGAAAATTCTACCAAATGTCAATCAATCATCCACTTTTATTACTGATGGGTCCTTTTGTGCTAATGAAGGTATGACGTAGTATGTACAGGAAGCTCCTGACTGACTTATGTTTAGGAAATCTGGATACTGTACAGGCAAGTTACTTGGACCCTCAGAATCAATTTCTTTATCTATATAATGGGGTTAATGGAGCCTTCCTGGTAGGGTTTTTGTGGGGATTAAATGATGAATTTGCATAAAGCTTCAATAAATGTTTATTAACATGTTTTTCTATTGAATACCATATTTGTCCACTTGATCTTCTAAAGTCTTTAATCAAGTGCTGCATGCTAAACTACGGAATCTCTAAGAAGGGCAAAATTACTAGCTATGTAGGTTTCACAGGGGCAGTCCAGTTCAGTGTGTCTCATCTCAAGCCCTTGCCTTTTTGTCCTAGGGCATTTGCGTTATGCTGAATTCTACATTAGGATTCTAGGTTCCTGTTTCTGTGGCTCAAACTACAGCCATGTGCATGTTCCTGAAGCTGGTATGAATTTGGAGTGAAGATTTAGTTATTTTATGGTTTTATCATGTTTTTGGAAGACAATTTTATGTGATTAGTTTAGAACACACAGATTCATTTAGATGCATTGCAACAGATGAAACTTTACTAAATGGGCTCTATACTTAATCAGAAAAATGTAATGTAGATTGTAAAGATTAATATCCAAGCACTTTTAGATCATTTTTCTTTTTTTTTTTTTTTTTAGTAAGAGGTATGGGATAGGGAAGATTTAACTTTTAGGTTTTGCATGATACATAACACAAAGGAAACTGAATAATAATTTTGTATACACAATACACTTAAGTAGTGATCAAACTATGCTAATATTTTTACCATGGCTCTAGGTCATTCTTTCTCTTTTGTGCCTTAAATTATAAATATATAAACCTAACAAACCTCTAAGGCAGCCATTCAGTGGAAGATTTAGACTCATATCTCTCTTCTTAATTCTGAGTTTGTTCATAAACCTTATTGCTTAGATTCTTGAAGGAAAGAAACTTCTTTTTAGTATTAAAAATCATAGAGACAGCCCCAGGGACATGCCCTTTGCTCTCCCAGCTGAAGAAACCTGGGTCCTGTCTGTGCCTCCTGACCATCTTTTCCCTTACTTGGGCAATGAAGGTCCAGAAATTGCATCTTCTCTCCCATGCTTTGAGAATTCACTGGAAATCTTTTCTTAGTCTCACTTCCAAAATCTTTTACAACAGAGTTATTTTTATTCTCATGATGGACAGAAGTTTTGAGAAACTACCTGTTGGGCTTTTTTAAGGCATGATTTGCTAGGCATGTGTGAAGCAGAATGGCATGCCTTCAGCCTAGAAATAAAAGACACAGGGGGTGGAGGGGACGGTAGGAGGATGTTTGGCTGAATAACCTCACTGCCAGCCTTTTTCCCTGTGATGGTAGGAAGGGAGCTATCAATTTCTCAGGATCACCTCAAGGGAAGGGTTTGTTCTTTATTTGCTCTTTTATAACAAAGGGAAGTGTCTTATTTCAGAAAGAGGCTAGAGGTTTAATGAAATAGGATCAATATTTATTATCTCCAGTATGCCAGATAGCGTGCTAGATACAGGTGTCAAAAACAAACAATGTATGAAAGACAGAGAGAAACAGAAAGAGAATAGAAAACAAGTGTGGGTGATAAAATGGGATAGAAATGTGGCTAAAAAGGCTTTCATTCAAACATTAGTGATGAACAAAGGAGTTGAGAAGGTAAATTAATTGTTTTTTTCTCCTTTTGAGCAAGTTTCCTGCTCCTTACCATCATTTTTTAAAAAATGAATCCCACAAAATTTAGTTTAGACTTGTTTAGTTTGTATTTCTAGTATCTGCTTGATTTTGGCAAGTGGACTGTTTGAAGCATTAATATTTAGTAGAGGAAAAGGAAAACCGAATTCACACTCTGCTACGTGTGACCATTTCTTTCAGTATTGAGACAAAGGTCCATCTAGAGTGAGGTTTTCCTTTCCTGTATTTGCCCAGAGTTCTCACATCTATTATGGCATTTCTGCTTGATTTGGAGTAGAGAAGAAACTTAAAAGTTCTAGGAAATCCACGAAGGAGATAGAAGCCTCCAGAAGCCTTGGGATTAGTCAATACCCAGAGTAGTTTACACCACGGAGCCACAAGGTTTCTGATGTATCCAGTTAGTGCTACAGTGAGTCAGATAATCTGATCTGAAGCCCTCACCATGGCCCTCCTTCTCAGCTATTGGAAAGGAATAGGCTCCTTCTCTTTGCTTGTCGTCTTGATGCTTATTGTAAGCTTCTTTTGGGCACATTCTTCCTTTTACTTCTGCAAAAAGGTGCCTTCAGCTGTCCCAGAATTCAGTTTTGGTGAGGAGTGACTAAACTTTGCCAGTCACAAAAATCTATGGTCCGTAGACAGTTTCGGCAAATGTCTAATAAATATCTCCAAATTTAAAATGCTAATTATGAGGATGTTAAGTATTAAATTTCAGGGCATGTCCCTCCCCGCTTTTTTTCTTTACTCTTTTCAGGGTGAACTTTTACCTGTTAATGTCCACTTTGTGTAAACTCGTGCCGAATATACAGCCCTGACCTTTCCTATGGGTCACGGATAATTCTATTCCTTGCTCATGGCCTTTTACTTGATCTTAAGCACCTCTTGGAATAGGATGAAACTGTGTGGAGTCTCACCTGTTCACCAAAATATGCCATCAGAAAGATAAATATTTCACAACATTTGGAATTTTCTGAATTCTTACCTTTACTCTCTCAAGAGGAGGCTCTAATGTTTGTTTTTCAAGAGATAGCATGATGGAGTGAAGAGATTTATATATTAATTCAAACCAAATTAGTGAGTATGTAACTTTCTTAAAATTATTTCATTTTCTGAGCTCAGCTTCATTATTGTAAAGTGTGGATAGCAGTGGTGCTAACATGTAGTTACTGCTATAATTAAATAAGTTAGCTCATGTAAAATATTTAGTTCTCTGCTGTTCCTGGCACATTTTAAGCCTTTGTTAAAATTTGGTTATTATTAATTTAAGAGGAGAGTTTTAGTTACTATTAAATGAGATGAATTTTAGAAAGTTTTTAGCATAATGTTGGGCACATAGTACATAGGAGGCACTTAATGAATGCTAGGTCCTGCATTTCCCATTTAGATTCTCAACTTCACTTTATTTTCTTCCCTTTTTCCTTACCCTGCCAATGCTTTGCAGAGGAACTCAATGCTTCTAAGCATAGCTTAGAAATATGGGATCTCACAGCATCTAAGCTGCAAGCTAAATAAAATCTAAGCAGTGATTCTGCCACTGTCTGTAAACATTTTTAGTTGTCACAACTGTGGCGGGCAGAGGGTTGGGGGGAAGAATGCTAGTCCTCTAGGGGACAGAGAGGCTAGGGATGCTGCTAAACACCTTACAGTGCCCAAGACAGAGCCCCACCTCACCCTCCCAGGCAAGAAGGAACTATCCCATCCAAAATGTCAATGTCGCCACAGTTGAGAAACTCTGGTCTAGATAATTTAGGGAACCTGGAAGATTTCAGAATGGGTGACAAAATGAGGGGTGATGCTGAGTTTGAAGTTGTAAATAATTGGCTAATTTATAGAACTTACTATCCACCAAAAATAGCTGTCTTCTTCATGACAGTTATATATAAAATACCATATGTGATATTATAACATATATATTAATGTTTGGTTTTTGTCCTGTTTCCTGGCATATAACTCCTACAATCCTTGGAATCTCCAAAGCGGTATGTGTCTTTTTGTATGCTAATGAGTTGACTGGGGGCTGGCTGCTTCAAGGATGGAGACTGGTCGCTGGAAAGACCAAGCCATGATTAGAAGGTTGGGACTTTCAACCCCAACCCCCAACCTCCTGGGAGGAAAGAGGAGCTGAAGGTGATTGATTGCCAATGACCAGTGATTTAATCAATCATGACTGTGTAATGAAGCTTCCATAAAAACCCAAAAAACCTGGGTTTAGGAGACTCCATACAGCTCCAGGTGAAGGTTCCTGGAGGACGGTGTGCCAAGAGAGGGCATGGAAACTCTGCACCCCTTCTCTTATGCCTTGCCCTATGCATCTCTTGCATCTCGTCATCTATATCCTTTTTAATGTTCTTTATAATAAACCGGTAAATTTAAGTAAAATGTTTCCCTGAATTCTGTGAGCTACTCTAGTAAATTATTTGAACCCAAGAAGGGGGTCATGGGATCCCTGATTTATAGCTGGTTGGTCAGAAGCACAGGCAAAACAACCTGGGGCTTGTGATTGGCATCTGAAATGGTGGGAGGCAGTCTTGTGGGACTGAGTCCTCAACCTGTGGGATCTGATGCTACCTCCATGTAGTGTCAGAACTGAATTGAATTAGGGGATACCTAGCTGGTATCTGCTTGCTCAATGTGTGGGGAAAATCCCTCACGTACCTGGTGTCAGAAGCGTGTTATGAGAGTACAGTAAAAGGAACTGAGTTTGGATTTTTCTACACCATCAGATCATATATATGGTGTTATACCATATACTGAAAAATGAGTGTGGTTTCCTGTTTTTGTACCAAACTCCATTTTGAATCCACCCTCAACCCAAATGGGCATGTTTTGAGAATTCCTGGTGAGTAAAGGAGGTTTTAAGCTCCTGAAGGAGATAAGCATTGAGGAATTCACAAGCAATAACCATAGTGAATTAATACTCAGCTGTTGTTTACGATCCTAGTGACGGCCCGTGGCCATGGGAGGAGGGGTCCTTGAGCCTACTCGTAGCTCCCAGAGACCATTAGTCAGCTCCAGGAGAGCATGCCAGTTTATCAGCCTAAGCAGCTTCGGTCATAATGTTGACAAGAGGTTGGGCACTGAGTTTAAAGACTAAAGAAAAAAAAATGAGAGAGTATGAAAATTTAAAAATAAAATCCTTTTGAATGTATTTATATTAAGATGCAAATGCCTTGATTGATATCCTTTTGCTTCCTGTTTTCTCAGATTAGACATTATCAGTAGTGCCTGATGTATCTCAATAAAACCATGCCCATTTCTTGGTAACTGTGAGGAAGACCATTTTTTTTGATGAACTTGGGGGAGGGTAACAGAAAGCAGAGGTTGACATTGAGAATATTTTTACTTATTTTTTGCCAAGAATATACTAAATATTCCTCATGTTTTACGAAGATGTTTTAATGACTTTTTGACAAGGAGATAATTGTGTATTTTCAGTATGTGTATTTCAGATTAGAAGCAGAAGCTAGCTATCCAGTAAGTAAAGAACTACTGGACCAGGAAGGTGAGCTGAGTGTTTGGTAGCTTTTCCCCTGGGAACATTTGCTGAGTGTGGAAGGTGGCTGAGAGCCCAGGAGGCTGTGTGACACTTTTGATACCCTTGCAGAGCTATGGGGCAGGAATTATCACTGAGGCCTGTCAGGTGGGGGCTTGATGATCCTCCTGTTCACTTTGTTTTGGGGCTCTGAAGGACTGCACCATAAGAGCAATGGCCAACCTGAAATAGTCAGGTCCTCACAGGGACTACAGTTCAGATTGGAATATCTCAGTTTGTGAAGTCAGAATGAGGTGATCTTGAATGGCTAGTGCCCCTGGGGACCTGGAAGAAGCAAATGGAAATAATTTTTGGAAAAGATGACATCATTCTAGGCTTAAAGTTATTTTTATAAATAAATTTGCAAATATGATGCCTGAAACCTAATAAAAAATACCAGATATTACAAGATAACGTGTAGACAAACAAGAGAAGAAAAAAAATAGAATAGGTACATAGGGTCTTCAGATATTGAAGTCATCAAAATAGATTTTATTACTACTATAATTTTACATCTTACATTGAAGGATTTAGAAGATAAGAATTAGAATATTGGAGGAAACTGGAAATGATAAAACAAGACCCAATTGGATATTCTAGAATTGAAAATATAGTTGAGAATTTAAGAACTCAATGGTTAGGTTTAACAGTAGATTTTTCAGAGCTGAGGAAAGAATTGCTGAAGTAGAAGATAGGTAAATATCCAGAAAGAAGCAAAGAGAGACAAAAAGAGGGAAAATACAAAAGGGGAGTAAGACACATTGGGGGATACAATGAGAGAGCCTAGCATATAGCCAGCTGGAGTCCCAGAAGGAGAAGAAGGAAAGAATGAAAGCAGAGACAGTTGATGAGATAATGACAGAACTTTCTAAAATTGAATAAGGATATTAAGGAATAGGGAAAGAAGTCCTAAAAATGCTAAGCAGACTAAATAAAAATAACTACACACGTTGGCACATAAGAGTTAAACTGCAGAAAACCAAAGAAAATAATCTTTAAAATAGGCCAATATTACCTTCAAAGAAGGAGCAATTAGACTGAGGCTGATTTCTGAACAGTGACACTGTTCGCCAAGAGACAATGGAAACAAAATAATGGCCAACTTAGATTTTGTACTAAGTGAATTTATCCTTCAAGAATGAAAATAAAATAAAAATATTTTCAGACAAATGAAAACTGAGAAAATTCTTTAGAGAAGACATTGCACTAAAATAAATACTAATAAACAGTGTTCTTCAGGCAATAGAAAAATAATCCCAGATAAAAGAGTAAAGAATAATAAAAATGGAAAAACATGGGGAGCCATGTAAATTAATGTTTACTATATACAACAACAAGAATAATGTCTATAAAGCTCAAGTATATAGAGAATAAAAATGACAATAATATATGAGTTGGGAAAAGAATAAGTGGAGTTAAAATGTTTTAATGTCCTTTATTAGTTAAGACTGCCAGTTGTAATCTCATAGGCTAAATACTAATTATTTTAGTAACAGATTAGATGACTTCCAAGAAAACAGAGCAGGAAATTGGATTATGAAATAATTAAAAGAGGAAAAAGTGATCTTTTCAAAAATGGACTGTAGCAAATGGCTTTACAGATGAAAAAACAAAAACAAAGAAACTCAGAATAAACTACCCAGAAACCCTACATAAAAATTAATTCCAGGCAGATTGTACTCTATATGTGAAATAATGTATCTAGAAGATAATTTAGAACAAAGATTTTATGACCTTGGGGTAGGTAAAGACTTTTTAAACAGAACAACAAAAGCACTAACACAAAGGAAAAGATTGACAAAATTTGGCTGCATAGAAATTTGAAATTTCTTTTATTGAAATGCATCACTCAGAGAGTAAAAAGGCCACCTAATAGAAGATGATACTTGCAATGCATATAGTCAACAAAGGTTTGTATTTAAAGAATTCTTATGATGAATATAAAGATGAAATAATTCAATATAAAAGTGGGCAAGGGACTCGAATAGACATTGCACAAAAGAGGATATCCAAATGCTCAAATAAATAAAGGAAAAGGTAATTGACAACACTAGCCATCAGAACCACCAGGAAATATCACTTCATTAGCTCAAATTAAAATTATAGATGTTACCAAGTGTTGGTGAAGATTTAAGCAAGAAGAACTCTCATACCCATAGGCTGGTGATAATATAAATTGGAATAGGCACTTTGGCAAATCATTTAGCATTATCTACTAAACTTCAAGATAAGAATACCCTACCATCTAGATATTCCATTCCCAGGTTTATACTTGACAGCTGTGTGTGTGCTTGTGCACCAAGAGATATATCTGGAAATGATCACAGAAGAATTATTTATATTAGCTCCAAACTATAGATAACTCAAAATGTCCATCAGCAGTAAAATGAATAAGTAAATTGGCATCTTCATACAATGGAATATAATACAGTAATGAAAATGAATGAGCTACGACCAAATGGAACAAATCTAACAAACATACTGTTGTGTGAAGGAAGCTAGAGAGAAAGGAAAATATTTTGTTTGATTCCACTTATATAGTATTTAAAAATGAGGCAAAACTAAAATATGATGTTTAGGGATATATGCTCAGGTGATAAAACTACAAAGAAAAATAAGAAAGTAATTGCCACAACAGTCAGGATGGTTGTTATCTTTGGCAGGGGGCAAAATTATTAGGAGGGGGCATGAAGGGTATTTTTGGGGTGCAGGAAATGTCTTATTTCTTTACCCATGTGGTGGTTACATGAGAGAATCTCTTTGTAACATATACTTGAGCTGTACTTTTTCATTTCATGCATGCTTCTGTATGTATGTTATAATTTACATTTAAAAACAAGGCGGTGAGGCAAATAAACCAAATGATGACCTACTACCATGCCGAGAGCAGACAAGCTACTGGTTCTGAATATATAACTGGAACTTTTATTGGTAACTTCACTCCTTGTTTATAACCTAAACAATGCATTCACAGGGATGTAGTGATAAAATGTCAAAACGAGGAAATGGAAATATGTTTCACTTTTCAATGCCTATTTAAGTTGGCCACTTTCCAATTTCTTGGAGATCTGACAGTTTTATAGGCATTCGTCAGCACAGGTCTGCTTTGATTTAAAAATCTGACTTGAGGGAAGACCTTGAAAGACAAACGCTTTGTGAGGGAGTTAAGCTTTCTGTATCTGCAGCGCAGGGTTATGACTGGTATTATTTGTGGCTGCTATAAATGAAAGAAATCAGAGCAAACATTTTCAAACAGCATTCTCTGAAATATTCATTATGTTGAGTTCTCAGAGATATTTGCCATAATTGTTTTAAGTTATTGTAACCAAAATGCAAGGTGGATTTCCCTATTTTTTTGTCAATTTATTAGAAACAAGTACTACTCATTCTTTATGTTCTAGTGTTGAATCTCTAAGCTATTGCGTTAAAAAAAACAACTATAAGCTATATCGCTTAAGTGCTGACAATTGTAATGAAATGAAAAGCTTTTGCAGGAACAATTAGAGTTCACGAGGGTTGTATCCTAGTAACGAGCCAAGTGTCCTATTGAAGAATGGCATGGGGAGGTTGTCTTGGCATATGAGAGTCTTCTGGACATAAATCCCAAACTCAATATATTTAACTTAAAATTGACGATGGCAGGTTGGTTCTGCTGACACTTTACTGGTCATGCCCGACCTTATAAGTGTATATTTTAGATAGAACTTTAATATAATACACATTTGTTGAACATCTACCGTGTGGACTTGAATAGAGCAGTGCTGGCATATTCAGCCTCTAGGAACATAAGGTATATGAAGAAAGACAAACATACACACACTGTGATCATGGATTGAAGGTCTCCTCCGTGCCAGGTGTTTTGCTCTGCTCAACACTTTACATACTCAGTTCTAATCTTTACAATGACCTTGCAAGGTGACCATTTATTATTGTCTTTTTAGAGAAAAGGAAGCTGAAGCTCAGAGAGGTTAAGTGACATCTCCAAGGTCACAGAAGTAACTGATAATGACCATGGAAAAGCAGTCATTTTACCTCATGGCTCCCAGGCATATGACAAATACCTGGTTTTTGGCTTATAGATCACTAAGTTGTACACTTGCTTTGAAAGACTAAGCCTATTTGTATATAAATAAGTATATATTTACCCTTCTAAATGGAAGTCAAGGCTAAATCTGCACTACCACAATATGGGAGAATGGTCTGTTTACAACTTGCACAGAAAATAAAATTTCCTAGGCAAGAATCAAATAGTGAGTTCTGTGAATGAAAGAGGCAGGACCTACTTTCTGGCATTTTTTCCTTTGAGATGCTGGCAAAGGGGAACTTCAGAGAGAGATGAGCTGGGTGACTGAAATGCAGTGTGCAAAGATCCTACCTTCTGATTGATTTTCATCGTCTCTTCGGTGTGGTAGAGAAGGAGCTTTTCCCCAGAAGAAGTCAGGTTTACGTACACCTGGAGACAAGGGTACTGCGAGAGTTTCCAGCAGTCTGGACCACAGCTGAAGGAGCAATTAAATGTCTCCGTGATGGACGCATTCAGCAAGATGCATTGAGACTCTTCGGTCCACACACTACAGAGAAGGGGCGGGAATAAACACAGGCCCAACAGCTGATGGCGAGGAAGGCGTGATCAGAGGGGATCATTTCTCAGCCCCTGAATCTGAAGAGTCTTTCCCAAATCTATAATACAATCTATCTGTGTAAAGTTTATGCCTTTGAATAGGGCATCTTTAGACAAACTACAACATAACATAGACAAACTATGGCATGGAAGAACTTTTTCAATGACTTCTATTGGATATGGTATTCTCCAGTGTTTAAGTTAATTTTTTTTGCTTATTGAATTCACTAGTGAGCATAAGGAATGTATTAAAATCATAACCCACACCCACCTGTATTTCTACTGTAAGCAGCTTGCCACACCCCAGTCCTTACCCCTGCTATGTTTTACTCTGTGCTTTCTTCACCCCACCCCCACCCCAGCTCAGTCTGTAGGTGGAG
>RJWJ010036679.1:0-15929 GCA_004363605.1 Indri indri | reverse complement strand
GAGGAAGAAGAGATCATAGAGATGCACTCAACAAACTCACACAACGCAGAATGGTAGAGAGCAAACAACCTGGTTTCGTCTACAAATAAGTTGGAAGGAAGAAAACAGATGAAGGGAGAAACTATAGATAAAAAGAGAGTTAAGAGACATGGCAACTAATTGCTACGTAATAATTGTTTTGGATCCTGATCCAACAAACGGAAGAAAAACAAAAGAAATTGAAGAGAAAATTAGAAATTTGAACACTTAATGGATAGTCAATTATATTAAGGAATTACTGTTAAGTATTGGGTGTGTTAATGGTTTCATAGTTAATGTTAAAAAAGAATTCTTATTTTTTAGAGATACACGTCAAATATTTACGGATGAAATTATACACTTGGGATTTGCTTCAAAATAATACAGAACCCACCTCAGTGGGGAAAAGTGGGTTAATAATTGTTGGAGCTAAGGGCCTATGGGGATCCATTATACCACTAAGTGCATTCTTGTATATGTTTCCAATTTTTTATTATAAAAAAAGATTTTATTGTTGTTTGTTTATTAAAGAATTTCACATTTGTTTCAGTTTTGGAGATCAGAACGGCAGTGAAAAAGAAAACTGCCCCAGTGTTATATAATGGATAATTGTGCCTTGGGACGCAACCTTCCTGCGATTGCACCTTAAGTGCTGTATCTCATTTGACGTAGATGGAAGTGAAAACAGTGTAAGCTAGAAAGCTCTGTTAAATGACAGAAAAGGAGCCACAATAACAACAAAGATGCTTACATCAGAGATACATGTAAAGGGTTTGAATGAATTTGTTTCATGCAATTCGAGCATAAAAAAGAAATATTTATAAAACAACAAACTATTGCCCCAAATATTTAAGAATGTAAATAACTAAAGGAATGAATTAAATATTATAAGCAGGCATTTGACTATACCAGTGGTTCTCAACCAGGGTATATTTCGTCCTCCAGGGGACATTTTTCAATGTCTGGAGACATTTTGGTGATCACAACTGGCAGGTGGGGTGGGGCCGGGGTGTGCTGCTGGTGTCTAGTGATAGAGGCTAGGGATGCGGCTAAACAACCCACAATGCCCAGAACAGCCCCTACCACAAAGAAATTACTTGGCCCAAAATGTTAATAGTTCTGGGATTAAGAAACCCGGACTGTATTATCTATATTCTTAAGAGTTTATATATTGAAGTTAACCTAAAAAAAATCTCTTTTGGTCTGTTCTGTGCCAGTAATTTAAAAAAACTTTGGCTGGGGTGGCTCACGCCTGTAATCCTAGCACTCTGGGAGGCTGAGGCAGGAGGATCACTTGAGCTCAGCAGTTCGAGACCAGTCTGAGCAAGAACAAGACCCCGTCTCTACCAAAAATAGAAAAATTAGCCGGGCGTGCTGGGGCGGACTAAGCGCGGGCCTGTAGTCCCAGCTACTCCAGAGGCTGAGGCAGGAGGAGGATCGCCCAAATCGAGGAGTTTGAGGTTTTGCAGTCAACTATGATCACACTAGTGCACTTTAGCTGGGGCGACAGAGTCTCCTGGCCTTCCTGCACTTCCTCAACAGACCAGACACACTCCGGCCTCAACCTTTTGCACCTGCTGTTCTCTATGCCTGGAACACTCTTCCCTAGACACCCAAAGTTCAGGTCTTCCCTGAAATGCCACTTTCTCAGTGAGGCCTTTCCTGCCCACCCTAGTAAACTGCAGCCACCCCCGGCAACAGTCCTAGGCCCCTACCTTGTTTTATTTTTCTCCACAGTACTTATCGCGACTAACATGCCATATATTCTACTCACTTGCTTTGCTTATTATCTGTCTTCCCAACTACACTGCAATCTCTTTGAGTCTGCGTCTTTGTTTCTTGCTCTATCCCAAGATCTGGAACATTGCCTGGCACATTGCAGGTGCTAGATAATGCTTCTCGAATGAATGAATGAGATTAAAGAGAGGAAGTGACTCATCCAAGGTAACATAGCTGGCAGGTAGCAGAGCTGGAATTGAGACCCAGATACACTAAACCCTAGCTGGGTCCTGCACAACTGTTATAAAGGCTTTGTTAAGTTCTCTCTGTTCTTGCAACCTGTCCTTCCCCTGGAGTAGTGTGGATCTTCGCTTCTGGGAGCAGCCCTTTTCTCATCTGTGATGGAGGATAATATGGGAGGAAGAATAGCATAGGGAAAGGAGCATGGGTTTCAGAATCAAAGAAACTCGAGTTCAGATCTTGCCTGCCATTCACGTTCTGTGCGACCTTGAAAAAGCCAAATTACCTCTTCAAGCCTCAGTTTCCTAATGTGCAAAGTGTGAATAATCACAGCCTCACTCTGTTGTGAGGAATATGAGACCGAAAAAAAAGTTATAAAGATTGGAGAGGAAAAGTAAAACTGTCATTTTCACAGACAATATAACGATTTACATAGAAAAAAGACAGCAATTCCGTGGCCAAATTAATAGAACCAATAAAAAACTTCAACTAGATTTCTGAATATAAAATTAACATATAAAAAGCAATCATGCTCCTATAAGCAATTAAACAGATAATGTCTTTCTTTTTTTTCCTTTTTTTCCCTTTCTTTTCTTTTTCTTTTTCTTTTCTTTTCTTTTCTTTTTTTTTTTTTTTTTTTTTTTTTTTTTTTTTTTTTTTTTTTACGTATTAGGAGATTTGCTGCAAGGAATTGGCTTACGTGGCTGCGCAGGCTGGCTGGGCAAGTCTGAAGTCCATGCAGCAGGCTGTCGGGAAGGGCAGGCTACAACTCTTGCCCACAGGCTGAAGCTGCTGTCCATAGCTAGAATTTCCTCTTTCTTTTTTCTCTTTTAATCACAGGCTTATTCTCTGAATTTTTGTTGTTATTTGTTTGTTTGGGACAGGGTCTCACTCTGTCACCCAGACTGGAGTGCAGTGGTGCGATCACAGCTCACTGCAACTTCCAGCTCTCTGGCTCCAGTGATCCTCCTGGCTCAGCCTCCTGAGTAGCTGGAATTACAGGCGCGTGCCGCCACGCCCAGCTAATTCTTTTTTTTTTGTAGAGGCGGGGTCTCCAACTCCTGGCCTCAAGTGATCCTCTTACCTCAGCCTCCCAAAGCTGGGATTACAGGCATGAGCCACAATGCCCAGCCAGAATAAGTCATTTTTAAGAAGACACAATTTATAATAGCAAAAAACCTATCTTGGCTTTTTTCTTTTGAGGGGGACAAAGATGTACAAGATCTTGATGGAGGAAATTATAAAAATCATTGAAAAGTAATCAAACAAAAATTAAATAAAGGAATAGATGTACTATATTCATGCATGGGGCTATCAATATCATAAAAATATAAATTCTTCCCATATAGTCTATAAATCCAATGCCAGTCCAATCAAAATCCCAACAGAGTTTTCCAAGGAACTTTATAAGCTGATCCTAAAATTTCAAATGAAAAAGCAAAGAGCCAAGAGTAGCCAAGAAATTTTTGAAGAAAAAGGACATACGAACAAAAAGGACATATGATAGGACTTTCCTTATTATATATCAAGTCTTATTATAAAGTTACAGTACTACGACAGAGTGGTATTAACAAAGGGATAAACAAATAGTCCAAAGGAACAAAATAGAGGCCCCAGAAATAGAGAGCACATATATGGAAATTTGACACATAGGACAGAGTTGCTGTTAAAGATCAATGAATAGATATTGGTGCAAGCTATTAGCTATCCATTAGAGAAAACATAATAATAAAATTAGATCCCTACCTCACACCATATCCAGAATTAAATTCCAAATAGAGTAATGACTTAACTGTGAAAAGCAAAATATGAAAAATTTTGGAAGAAAATAGAGGAGAATGCCTTTATAATTAATCTAAGGGTAAGGGAAGTTTTCTTAAGACCCAGGAATTAAAAATAGTAAGAAAAAGAGCTGGATAAATTTGACCACATAAATTTGAAAACTGTGTACATCAAAAGATACTATAAAACTGGTAAAGAGACAAGATCAGGAGAAGATATTTGCAAGACATATAACAAAGAATTTCCAGGAATTACATAATATAAATTCCTACAAATCACAGCCGGGTGTGGTGGCTCACGCCTGTAATCCTAATACTCTGGGAGGCCAAGGTGGGCGGATCGTTCTGAGCTCAGGAGTTCGAGACCAGCCTGAACAAGAGCGAGACCCCGTCTCTACGAAAAATAGAAAGAAATTAATTGGACAGCTAAAAATATATATAGAAAAAAAAAATTAGCCAGGCATGGCAGCGCATGCCTGTAGTCCCAGCTACTCGGGAGGCCGAGGCAGAAAGATTGCTTGAGCCCAGGAGTTAGAGGTTGCTGTGAGCTAGGTTGACGCCACGGCACTCACCCGAGGCAAGAGAGTGAGACTCTGTCTCAAAAAAAAAAAAAAAAAAAAAAAATTCCTACAAATCAATAACTTTAAAGACAAACCCAATAGTAATACGGGTCAAAAAAGGAATAGGCAATTCACAGAAGAATAACCCTGAATGATCAAGAAACATAAAAATATTACTGACATTTTGGGAAATCAGGAGCCTAACTTAAAACAATCACTCACCACATTGGAAAAAATTCAGATCTGCCAATTCTAAGTATCGAGGAGGATGTAGAACAATGAAAGCTCTCGTTACACAGCTAAAAAAAGGATACAATTGGCACTAGTATTTTGGAAATTAATAACAATTCCCAAAATTCACAATAAAGTTAGAAATACGTACATCCTTTCTAGGTATTCACCAAAAATATTGAACACGTTAATAAGGAAACATATATTGTATGTTTCTACAATGTAATCCTGTATGTAAGTTAAAATGAACAGAGCTACCTGTAATAACATGAATAATAAACATAATGCCAAACTAAAAAAGCATGTTGCAGAAGGGTAAATATACTAATGCATGGTAGTGTTTCTTAAAATTGTAAAATATTAGTATGTTGGAGAACACAACACATATGCATCAATACATACAGACAAATTGAGAATATGATTAGCACTGGGGAGGGGAGAGGGGTAGGATTAGCATGGGTACACAGGAAGCTTCTATTATATCTGTGGTATTCTATTTAACTCAGCAGTGGGTATACAGGTGTTCATAATATTATTCTATAAACACTCTATATATTATATTCATTTTATATTCTATATATAATAAATGTCTATATGTAAAGTACATGAGCCTGAGATTAGCCAGAATAATTTGGAGAATGAGAAGATGGGAAGTTGGGAACATACTACGTCATCTATCCACACTTACTGTAAAGTTACAGTAATTAAGACAGGGTGGTGAAGGCACAGGGACAAATAGTGCAAAGGAACAGATTGGAGGGAGTTGCTGGAGGAAGGGGACTGCTACAAAACCAGAGACCCCTGAGAGCCCAAAAGTAACTTGGGCAGCAGGTTCCCTCTGAGACCCCCCCCTGGGATGGGCAGCCTGAATCTTTTCCTCCTCCCCACAACCTCAGTTTCTCTCCTGGCCCTGTGTGGTGCACACTCTCTCTCCCATTTATCATCCTCCCTGAAACTCTGGGAGTTTGAATCTCAACACCGGGTTTGAATCCCAACTCCGCTGCTTTACAACTGCATCACCTTGGACAAGTCACTCGGCCTCCCCGAGCCTCAGATTTTTCATCTGCAAGGCACCACGATGCTCGCTCACCATGGGAGTGGGCGTGTAGGGGACAGTGCCTGGCAGCCAGTCCTCACTCTGTGCTCCCCTCTTCCTCTTCTCCTCCTTCATCCCTTCCCTCCTCTCCCTCTCCAGCCCCAGTGCACCTTTTGGCAGAACTGCTCCCGGCCCCATGCTGTAACCCTCATCATAGGCTGTATCCTAAAAGGAAGCCTCAGAGGTGTGGCCAGGGCCCACAGGGGTGGCCTCAGGGAGGCTAAACCCGGCCCCTGGGACCTAAGGACAGGGAAGTCTCTGGGGATTTAGGACAACAGAGGGCTCCAGTTGGAAGGAGCCCGGGAGGAAGCCACTGACTTTGGGCTGGGCGGGGGAAGGCTGGCGAAAGCCCAGCGCCTGGGCGCTCTCCTTAGAACACTAAGACTAGAAGGCCACGTTTAAGCAGCACATAAACTAAATGTCACGAGTCTAACTCAGTGGTTAAGAGAGAGGTCTCCAAGAGGTAACTCAAGTTTCCTCGAGAGGGAAACTGAGTGGTTGGAGAACAAAAATAGCACTGCAGAGTCTTTTCATAGGTACTCTTTTACATCTACTGAAATTTTAACTTGCTAATGTGTTACCTCTTTAAGAAAATTTTTTTAAGTTAAAAAAAGAGGCGAACTCTAGGACCAGACTCACCTAAGTTTGAATCCCATTGCTGCCTCTTAGCTTTGGCACCTTGGGCAAGTTTCTTAACCTCCGTGGGCCTATTTCCACAGCTGTAAAATGAAGATAATGGTACCCACTTCCTAAAGGTATTACCTAAGATGATGCTTGTAAAAGCATGTAGCATGGTGTCTGGCTCCCAAGAGGCATGTGACAAATGCTAGCTAGCTGTTTTCATTATGGGCCTGTGCTGAGCCCCAGGGCTGTAGGAAGCAGCACCCAGACAGCCAGGAGAGGCAGCCCCTCTGTCCTGCTCTTTGGTGCGGCTGGGACCGGCTCTGCTCCTCCCACCTTGTTCAGCTGTGCCACCCTGGCCACCCCAATGCACAAGCAGAGCCCGGGGATGAGAAGTGGGGATGGTGTTACTCACTGGGCCAGCTCCTGCCCCTGCCCTGACTGAGCAGTAGCACCCAGGGATCTTGAGGACCCATTTGGGGCAGAAGAGGGTCCTGCGATATGTACAGGTGGTTGCACTGATGTGTGTGTGTGTATGTGTGTAGGGGAGATGTTTGTGCAGCCATGTGGAGTATGCTTGTAGTTGAGTAAGTGGAAGGGAGTCTTCCACATTGGGGTGTGCGTCTGTCAGCGCAGCAGCACATTGTGTGTCTGTGAGGATGTGTGTTTCATCCAGTGGGTTACAATCTGCATCACGTGAGGGAATACTGTGTCAGTTGGTGACAGTTCGTGTATTGTGTATGGTGGGGGGTCATGAGTTGCCTCTGTGGGTGACGAGGGTCTGCCGTGTGTTGTGAAGAGTTTCTGTGGTTGACGAGGCTGTTTTGTGTGAGGTGTGCGAGGGAACGCTGCATCTGTGGTGAGTGTGTTAAATGTCTGTGAGGGGTGAGAGGATGGATGCGGTGTCTGTGGGTGACAAGGGGGGTTGTATGTCCACGAGGGGGTGCTGCAGGGAGGGAAGTCGACATCACCTAGCTCTGCGCACCCTTGCAGAATTTGACCAGCCTCAAGGATTCTGCGGGGTTGCTAGACAAAGTGGCCTAACCTGACCCTCTCCCCCAGGCCACCAGCTTCTTACCTGAGAAACAGCGGGGACGCTGGTCCAGGAGGTGACAAAGAGGCTGACAGGGAGTGGGCCTTGGAGAGCATGTTTCCTGGGTGGCTTCTCAGGGAACTCAAGACGCAGGGAGGATCGGGGAGGAGGCAGAGGCAGAGGGTGACTCACTCTACCCTCCAATGGGCAGCAGCAGGGCGAAGGATTAGGAGAGGCCTGCCTGCCAGCTCTGCTGGGTGGGTGGGGCACCTGAGGCCAGGGAGCCAGCTCCCTGGGTGGGTCCCCAACCCCAAGGTCATCAGGAATACCCACATCCAGCCAGGCAGCCTGCACACCAGCTCAGCCAACAATACTGGGCTGGGCCCATCCACGCTGAGTCCCCTAGGAGGAAGGGCTGGGCCTGGGCAGCCAGGATTCAAACTCCAGTCTGATGCCAAATGCAGGCCTGTTGCCTCCATTTGCAAGGTTTGTTCCTTTTACAACAAACAGGCTCTCACCAGAGTTCGCAGACAGGAATGGGGAAGGTGTTTTACCCTCATTTTACCAAAGAGGAGGGAAAACGATTTGCCAGGTTCACAAAGCTAGTGAGTGGCAGCACAGATACTCAAGGAGGGGACCCCATGCCCCTTCCGTGCTCATTCCACAACCCCCCGTAGAGCTCTGAGCCCAGATCCCAATGGTGAGAAGCGCTGATAACCTCCAGCAAAGGGGCAGAAGATCCAGATATGGTAGGATGGGGTCAGGGGAGAGGGGAAGGAAAAGGAGAGGGGCAAATCCGGTTTCTCAGAGGTTCCACCCTTAGCGCATGCCCAGACCCATCCGTAGCCTCCCACGCACTTCCTCCTCCCTCCACTGTGGCAACAGGGCGGTGAGTGGCCAGAAGGTTGGGCCTGGCTGTGGCTGCCCCCAGGAAGCAGCTGAGAGGCCACAGCCAGGGGTGACGGTTCAGGTGACCCGACTGCCGCAGGCAATGACTGATGCCCTCAGTGGTCACACTTTGTTTTAAGGGTATAATTCCCACTTTACACACAAGGAAGCTGAGGCTCGGAGATGAAGTCGGCTCAAATGCCAGGGTGTTAACTAACCCTGCCGGACTGGCCCCTTCCACTTCACCTCTGCCCTCGGTGGTCCTCTTAGCCCAGTGGGCTGTGCAGTGGGACGGGTGGGGGTGGCAGCTATCTGCTCCATTATTCGCAGCAAACCACAGGAAGGAGTGAAGTGGCTCTTCCAGCCCTTCATTCTCTCTGGGACTTGGCGCTCCTCCAGCGAGCCTTTCCTGCCCAAAGAGCTCCCCTTAACCTATTCCTGGATGAAGGGACTGGAGATACTGCCACTGCCACTGCCACTGCCATTGTCCTGGCCACAGCCCCGCCCCAGAGGCCAGCCTTGACTATGCTGCCTCAGTTCAATGCCCAGCGCACACCCTTCTCCCAAGCCAGGTCATCAGAGAAGATTGCTCTGAGCGGGCTTATGAGAATGGGCTGGGACCTCTGCTGATCTGCCCAGTGGGTCTGTGGCTAAAATGTGCTGGAAAGGAAATGAGAAGACTTTAGTCCTTCTGGGAAAATAGGATATCCTGTCTGAAACCCAAATTCCTTGGAACAACTTCGTGTTCGCTCCAGAAATAACAAAGGATGTTCAATTCCATGAATGGGCGATGCTCTTACCTCTAGGCCTTTGCACATGCTGTTCCCTCTAACTGAAACATCTTTCCCTCAGGTCCTACCCCCTCTGTGCCAGAAACCGTTATGTGTTCCCAGCAGACATTCCCTCTTTCATCCTTGCCGACGAAACTTTATTTCATTGCTAACACTAGGTGCCCAGCCCCAAGGAATGAGGCGTGGTGTATTGCCTGTCCATTCTCCTTCGCCACTCTCCCAGCCACACTTACCGTTAACGCGCGTCCATGTGACCCATTTTCTGGCCAATGACATCTTCTGGGAAAATTTTTGCTTCTTAGATGACTTCTTTCTGCTTAGCAGTTGTTGTAAGGTGTGGTGCTGCCACAACCTTCTTGCAACTACAAGATACCAAGCCCTGGAGAGGCTGGAGAAACAGCGCAGCAAGAGCCCGTTTCTAGAGGGAGCGGGGAAGGGCAAAAGCCAGCCTAAGGGGTACTATGAACACTATCTGGGCGATGGGCACACCGACAGGTGGGACTCGAGCATTACAAAAATGATCCAACCTGAAACATTTGTACCCCCTTAATATTCTGAAATTAAAATAAAAAACAAAATTAAATTATATAAGCTTACAATTAAATTATATTTTGAAACAAACAAAAAAACAACAAAAAAAAGAGCCTGTTTCCTTGGTGGTATTGCTGAGCCCATGGGTAGTACCTGAAACCGCCTGCCTCCAGACTTAGGTGAGCAAAATATTCCCGTATTTATTTTTCCCAGTTTTTCTCTGAAGCTGAAAATATTCCTAACTGGTGCATCAGCCACTGGGTTCCAACTTTTAAACAGGTCACTCTCTCCAGGAAACATACCTTGGGTGTTAAAAACAAGATCAAGGGCTCCCTCCTCAGAGTGGTGGATGCATTGTCACTTGCCTGTGTGCCTTAGCTGTGAGGCAGGCAGCAGGGATCCTGTGGTGTTCACCATTTTATTTCCAACCAGCATACGTACTGAACGAAGAAGCACACCCATAGCTAATTGCTGGCCCAGCCCCCTCGAGGGCAAAAATGAGCTTGCAGATGGCTGGCCACCACTTAACCTCTAAGGAAGGGGTGGGTATGTACACCCACACACTGGAGTAAGACGGGTGTCACTCTGCCTGGCTAGAAAAGCAAGCCACTGCTCCCTGCACAGGACAGCCTGCATTACCTCCCAGGTATCGCCTTTGCAGGGTGACTGAACACCTCCCTCCCTCTGCCTTGGTCCAGTTTTAGCCAGAGCCACACCTACCCACCCGCCGAGGTGCTCTAGTGCATGTGTGGTTTGGACGTGCTCTGCTGCACTTGGAAGGACAGTAAGACACCCAAGCTTCTGTCCTCTCCCATAGAGAAGCAAATCAAAGTGGTGGTATCTGTTGATACTATAAAACATTGTGCCCTTCATATTATTGTACCTATTTACTCATCTACAAGAACTGCAAAAAGCAAGTCTACTTTCAAGCCACCCAGTTTCTCTTATCTTTACATTTCACCTGTCACCTTTCTATTTCTCACTTTATGCCCCTCCCAAGGGCTGATCTTATCTCTTTCAGTAAGCAGGACATTTGAGCATACACTGTGAGCTGGATGCTTTCATGTATTATTTCATTTAATCCTCAAAATAATCAGTATCTTCATTTTACACAGAAATAATACTATATTGGCAATACCCACTGAGCACTATGGTAGCTACCTTATATATGCCATGGGTAATCCTCCCTAAAAGCTGCCGCAGTAATTTATATTCCCATTTTGCAGATGAAGAAACTAAGGTTCGGCAAATAAGTGGTAGGCAATCAGTTTCTGTCCAACCTCAAAGCATTTTGGGGTTGGGCCAAGCAAGACAAGGGACCCACCCTTGGAATAATACCTGAGGGAGAGAACATCAATGGTTTGGGTATAAAAATTTATTATACATAAAGAACATTACCACTAATGAATGCAGACAGACTAGGATACCATGGTATTGAATAGAGGATGGCTAGTTCTTTGGAAAGTGGACAGGTTTAGGCGGCTTGGGGCCTCATGCCACGCTAATTGGTCAATCAGATGAGAGGGCACATGCCAAACACCACAGGGCACCAGGGCATCAAGTGACTGCTCTGGGTGCCCACACTGCCTTCCCTGCCTTATCTGGGGCTTTCAAGAATGGCACACCCAGAAGCAAGCAACTGAATTGAAGGGGCTCCCTAAGGTGGCTCAGGCTTGTCTCTGAAGTCACGGCAACACCATTTTAAGCAATATGTTTAATTGGATGATTTCCACAAACTATACACGAAGTTTCTAACCATCACAATTCAGTGAAGTACAAAACATTAAGTTACTGGCTGTGGGAAGAGAAGGCAGCACCAATGGTGGCACCTTCCAATCTGGTTGTTCTAGGGGCGGGGGAAGGGGAAGGTCTTTTGTTAACCAAGCCCCTCATTTCAATGTACAAAAGAATTACTCTGATCAATATTAAATTGTATTGAAAACAAAATGGGCTAAAAAGCAAATACTACTCTATGTTGGGGTGGAAGTGGGAGGAAAGAATGAGTCCTTCAAAGCAGGAAGGGAGACAGCTGGGGAAGGTTCTGTGGCTGTGACCCTAGGTGGTCACTCACGCTGCTCCATTTTTACTTTTGGTGGTCTGAGGAAGGTCCGATTTTTCTTCTCTTTCTTCCCCTTTGTATTTGCTTGGAAGTTTCGCCAGCTGTCCACACGACCATCTCGACTTTCCTAAGTACAAAGAAGTGTGAAGTGAGGAGACCAGTTAACAAGAAGAAGGACTGGAACCTGCCCTACCATCCACCAACCCTCCTGTAGTCCAGCCCAGGTCAGCCCTCTGGAATAATCCAACAGTAGAAGGAGCAGGGCTTTTCTCCTGCTCCCACAGGCCTAGGCAAGTGTCACGGCACCCCTAGAAAGCAGGATGTGCTGCAGGTTGGAAGAGGAGAACAAAATGAATAATGCTCATCACATCAACAAGGCCCCATTTGTCATGGATCTCTGGGCTAGACGCTTAGCATGTTATTTTCAATTTTCGCAAAGAGGTGACTACGGTGTATAAAGCCACTAGCATTTCACAACTGATGACACCAAGGCTCAGAGAAGTTACATCATTTTCTCAAAGCCATACAGCTAGCCAGCAGTATAGGCACTCTTTCCACTATACCTTTTTGCAACCCCCCAAAACTTGGATGGCTGATCCAAAGCCAGTATCATACCTAGCCAGTTGTGCTTCAGAGGGCCACTAGGATCTCCACCTTGTTAAAGGGGCCTCCTCATATTCTCTCTTTTCATACATGCAGTGGGACAGAAACAAAGTCATAATCTCTGGTTAGCCAACCCCTAACCTGAGTCTTAAATCCTACAGAAGACCAAATGTTGCTACAATCCAGAAATTGGCCAAGCATCTAAAGGATGTAACCAGGATCTCAAAGAAAAGTCAAGTTCAAAAGCTGTAAGTCTCTCTGCAGGCAGGACACTGGGTCAAAGGAAACCTGGTTGCTACTAACAGACCTTTAAATCAAATGTGCAATCCATTTTTCTTTTTCTTTTATTTTTTTTTTTAGAGAGGGGGTCTCACTCTGTCACCCAGGCTACAGTGCAATGGCACAATCATAGCTCACTGCAGCCTCGAACTCCTGGGCTCAAACGATTTTCCAGCCTCAGCTCCCAAGTAGCTGGGAACAGGTATGCGCCACCATGCCTGGCTAATTGCAATCCATTTTTCTTTCTTTCTTTCTTTCTTTATTTTTTTTGAGACAGAGTCTCACTCTCTTGCCTGGGGCGAGTGCCGTGGCGTCAGCCTAGCTCACAGCAACCTCAAACTCCTGGGCTCAAGCAATCCTACTGTTTCAGCCTCCCGAGTAGCTGGGACTACAGGCATGCGCCACCGTGCCCAGCTAATTTTTTTTCTGTATGTGTTTTTAGCTGTCCAATTAATTTCTTTCTATTTTTTTGGTAGAGACGGGGTCTCGGTCTTGCTCAGGCTGGTCTCGAACTCCTGAGCTCAGAACGATCCGCCCGCCTCAGCCTCCCAGAGTTCTAGGATTACAGGTGTGAGCCACCGCGCCCGGCTTGCAAATCCATTTTTCTTAAACCCAGTTGGTAGCTATGGCTACCACAATCTCTCAAAATCCTCCGAGGGATCCTCACTGCGCTTACCACGGCTGCAGAAGCTTCTAGAAGGCTGAGCCAGGAACAGATTCGTTCTCCACAGCTCCCACTCTCCCCTACATAGCCCATTTCCCTCTGAATGCCTGCCCCACTCAGTCCTCTGCACACCACAGGAACCAAGTTTCCTTATTCTGGAAAAAGAATTCCTGGCCACCTTGGAAATTTACCTCAAAGTTTTTCTGCCACTCTCTTTCTCGTTTGGCTTTTTCTTGAGCTTCAATCTCTTCTTCCCTTTGTCGTTTCCTAGGAGGAAAACCAGACCATAGTATTTATAGAATACTTATAGACTGTGTTAACCATACAAGTTAAGGCATCTCCCTGCAGAAGCACACATACATAGTAAATCAGTTCCCTAAAAGTCTATAAATACGGCTGTCTGGAAAGGGCCCAAAGCCCTTTGTGAATGTCCCTTTTTAAAACGTGCAGAGGAGACTGTGGGCAGAGGTGTGGGGAAAGACATAAATATCTCTGTCACAGAGATAGATAAATAAGGTAACCAAAGCCCAGTCAACAGTAATCTAAGGTTTTGGGCTCAGTCAACAACAAAGCTATGTGGAGAATACAGGCCCCTTTATTTCAACAGAATGACCATTATAACAGCTGAAGTTCTTAAGAGGATCTCTGGACAAAACCCTATCCTAAACAAGGACATATCACATGACAACCTAGACTACCAAAATCTAGTTATTGCTAAATACCAATCAACAATACAAAATATGTAAACCAAACTAACACCAATATTTCTGATGTTCAAGCCATACTTTAGAAAAATAAATGTTTTTTAGTCATTACATTGTATAATACTACATACTTACCAAAGCTACAGCAACTAGTCCCATAAAACGTTCTGGCCTCAAGAACTCTGCCTCTTTCACTCCAGAAGTCAGGAAGAAAATACACAGTACTCTTGATTATAAACAAACTCCCTAAGAACAGGCCTACTCAATATTTCCCAAAAGTCAAAGAGAAAACGTCTTACCCTTGTGATTCAAAAGCTCAACTGTTTCAGATAACTAAATTAACAGTCTCTTAAGTGATATACTACACAATTCCTTCTTTAGAAAAATCCCCAAACACCAATGTTAGTTCATCTGGGTATTTAGATACAGTTTAAATGAATATACTGATATGTACCTTTCATGCATCTCTTTGGCTTCTTTCTCTTTCCTTTTAATTTCCAGCTCAGCAAAGAGTTTCATGGTCTGTTTATATACTGCTTGTTTAAACTATAAAAAAATTAAGAAAAAAATAAATAAAAGTAAATATTTTACCAGCAACTTGAATCTAGCACTTTCAGCTGGAGCCCAAGACAAAGCAGATTAGAACCCAGCAAGGAAAAAAGACTCTTCAGAAAGAACCACTTAATGATGCTGCCTCTCTTGGGAGATAAATAACACGTCCACCTATGAGATCTTTCCATTTTACCATGCAGATAATACATAGAAACCTGGCTCTAGCAAAAATCATCAATAAGAAAAAAAATTCTACCCCCATCACTACCACGTGAGATTTTGGAGGGTACTTCCTCCAAACAATTTCCAAAAATATGAAACTAAAAAAAAAAAAAAATTGTCCTGAGTATAGGGGGGGAAAAGAAAGAAAGAAAAAGAGGGGGAAAAAAAAGAACTTCCAAAAATGACTTTCATTCTTTCTTTTCGCAAACATTTTATAACTATCTACTCTGTGCCAGGCACCGAGGTAGGTACTAGGGATACAAAGTTGCTATCAAGCAGACCAGTCTCAGAGGTCTATTGACTGTGGCAGAGCTACTAGTTACCCCTCCACTACAACCATGTATCTCAAGGTATAAAGCCACCCAGTATAAAAGCCTATATTTCCCAGGCTTCCCTGTAGCTAGACATGGCCACATAACTTAAGCTTGAGTCAATGCGATATAGGGAAAAGTTATGTATACAACTTCTAGAATGTTTTTAGAGGAAGCAGGCTTATTCTTTCTTTCTCCTTTCCTCTATTGTGCCGTTTGGCACATGGGTGAGGTGATGAGACATCCTGGACTATGAGGATGGAGGCAACATTCTTGTTGGCAGAGCCATAGAAAGGAGTAGACCAAGTAAGTCCCTGGATGACACATGGCACAGAGCTGCTACAGTACTGGCCAACTTCCCAAAGGTTATTATACAGAAGAGGAAACAAGTCTGTCTCTTCTTCAAACCACCATCATTTTAGGTCTTACTTGCATGCATCTGAGCTTACATTCTTTTATGTATTTTTTTCTTTTTTTTTAGTGAACTTGTATTCTAACACTGTGACAGAAACAGATAACACAGCATTAGGTAAAAAGAAAGATGAAAAGCCTTTTTAAAAAGTGTATTATGTAATAGTCTCACAAAGGTAGGAACAGAGACTACTATAAGAATTTGTAAGAATTACAGAAAAATAAGCAAAGGTAAGTGACCGAGCCCTTCTCACACAAAGTTAATAAAATCACAGTCCCCTCATGACCAGCTTTTAAATTCTTTACTTTCAAGAGTTCCTTTCCCTAGGAACTTTCCCTTTTTTTCCCCTTTTTTTTAAACCCTTGAAGGGTTATCAAAAAAAAAAAAGAGTTCTTAAGAGCAGAAGTTATGTTCTTATTCTACCTTAAAACTGTACTCCCCGTCTATAAATTATTTTAAATATACACACAAGTACAAAAAATAATCCATAACAGATTTAATAGGGCCTATATTCTAAAATCAGAGAGTGGAGCAAAGAGTGATACATGGAAAAAAAGCGAAATAAAGGAGCCCCCAAATTTCTGTCACTTCTTTTTAATACTGTTATCTGGCAG
>RJWJ010036678.1:0-15951 GCA_004363605.1 Indri indri | reverse complement strand
TGAGTTTAGCCAGGGGCGTGTCAATTTTGTTTACTTTTTCAAAGAACCAGCTTTTTGTTTTATTAATCTTCCGTATGGTTTCCCTGTTGCCAATTTCATTAAGCTCTGATTTGATCTTAATAATTTCCCTTCTTCTGCTGGGTCTAGGGTTGGTCTGTTCTTCTTTTTCCAGTTCTTTGAGTCGATTCATTAGGTTGTCAAAACGACCAGACATTTTTTATTTGAACATGTAAAGTTTTAAAGTACTTGACAAAGCCAGTCGTGTTTTAAACTTTTAAGCAGTTCGAATGGGTGTTCCTGTCTCCCAGATTCAGGGCAGCGCTGGGAGACTTCTGTAACATGCCCATATTCACTCACTCCTGCTTAGGGGGCACCTACTTGTGTAGGAGCTTTTAGTTAGAAAGTGGGGTGCTCAGTAAGACCTGTTGGTTAAAGAGTGGGAGCCGAGCCTATTGTTCTCGGGGTCCTGACCTGCCCCAAGGAGCAAGTGAAACCCATCCATCTCTGGTGGGTTCTGCAGGTCCAGAATGTGGGGGCCCTCAGGGTCTCTGGAACACACCGTCTGCTCTGTGGCAGACTCTCCACAGAGCGTCCAAGAGGGCCCAGAGCAGCCTCTCTGGCCCAGGAAGATACCAGCACAGGAAGAGCTAAGTCATCTGACTGCGGGTTTGGCCAGAGACGCTAGTCATCTGGCAAGAGCTGTGACTGTTGAGTCCTGCCAGGCCCCTGTGGGGACAGCCCTGCATGTAGCCTGACTGGCTGTCATCTGAGAGCCTTAAAAATATGCTTCCTCACCAGGTCAAATAATGCTTTCTGCTTCCAAATTGTCTTTCCAAGGCAGGCGTCTTAGATGGCGAATATATACTCACAAGGCTTTGGTGCCTTCTGCAGTCAAGTGACTCCTCACTGACCCTCAGGGCCCCCACCGTGTGGCCCTAGCAGTTGTGCCCCTCCCACCTGACTCCCCTGCTCCAGCCAGCCCCTCCCTGCCCTCCAAGGGCTTCCTCCCGAGGTGGCCCAGGCCTGGCTAAGTGGGCATCCTCTCTCCTCTGCCCCTCGCTGCCTCTGAGCGTTGGCTACAGAGATCTCCGCACATGGGCCAGCTGACTGCCTCCCTCATTTTGCATAAGGTCTGCCACCGTGTGCCCTCTCTCTCTGTCCTGCCCCAAGTCTTACCTAGCTGGGAACCCCTCCAGGGCCTGGTTGTGCCTTGTCCACCCACAGCCTTAATTTCCATCTGAGGACCACAGTCCCGGACAGCATAAGGGTGAACTGACTGACTTGCACACTACCATTGGTTTATAAGTCTGGCTTCTTTTCTGTCTTGTCCCTCCTTCGCCTTCTGGGCCATTACAGCCCCCATATCCAAGGAAGGCTTGGGTCTGAGTTGTTTAGCAAAGCTTAACACTGAATTGTGAATGCTCGTGGCCAGCAGGTGGGGATCGGGGAGCCAGTGAGAGGGAGTCAGCGCATGATTCCATGATGCTGAAACCACCTCCACCGTCTCACCATAGCTAAACCCTAAGTTCCGTTTTTCTCTGCCCACAATTTTAACTCTTAAAAATTGCCATCCCAAAGGTTCTCACCGAAGTCTCTTGTGACTTGGACGGTCTGTGTATTGCCATTCTGTAGATGAACAGATGCACGTAGATGAAGGAACTCACTAGAGATCACAGAGCTACTAGGTGGCAGAGCTGAAATCAGAATCAGCTTTGCCTTGTTCCCAAGCCAAGGCTTCTTCCCTGTGCCTGTCCCCATCCTCTGGGGTCCTGACCTCTCCTCCCCTTACTGGCCACGTCCTTCTCTCTACCCAGTGACACTCTGAACATTGTGGCATCAGATCACCGGCCTTTCACCACGAAGCAGAAGGCTATGGGCAAGGAGGATTTCACCAAGATCCCACACGGAGTGAGTGGCGTGCAGGACCGCATGAGTGTCATCTGGGAGAGAGGAGTGGTACGTGTTCTGGGCCCCGACCCCACTCTAATCCTAGCAAGAGTTTTCACCCCACAGATCCTGTCAGAGAGCATTCTTGGAAGGGCTGGTTCAAGCCCAGCTCTTTGCTTCATGCAAAAACAAAACAAAAAAGGTCTTTTTCCCCCGATTAGAAAGGTAATAAGACCTATTATAGAAATTTGTAAAATACAAAAAAAGTATTACAAAAAAATTCCCATAAATCAATACCTAGAAATTAAACTACTGTTAACATTTTGGTGTATTTATTTCTAGTTCTATGCACGTACTACACATTATTTTAATAACCGTGTTTATCTTTTTTCTTTATATAACAGTATACCTTGAGTGTCTTAAGTCAGTAAAAATATGTAAAAATGTTTTTAAAGATGTCTTTAAAAACATCTTTTTTCATGGCTGAATAATATTTCCTCCAGTGGAAGTACCATACTTTATTTAATCCTTCCCTGATGTTTGGAACTTTTGGCTGTTTGCAATTTTGCCCTCACGAATGATGCTGTAGAAAACCTCTTTGTTGATGAGGGTTTGTCAGCTTTGTAATTATTTCCTTAGGACAGATTCTTAGAAGTGGATTTTTGGCCCAAGTGAATATGAATATTTTAAGGCTCTTGATATATTTTGTCTAATTACTTTCAAAAAGATGGGGCCTGGGACTTCATTTGAACACCACCCATTCTGCCCACGAATGAGTGGTTTTGGTCTTGATCTATCGTGGATTAGATTCAATACAGAGTATGAGCCCCAAAGAGATTTAAAGTCCTCAAGACTAATCTCATGGAAAGCCCAGGAGATGGCTCGGGAAGTCCCCTTGGAAGAGAGTCCCCAATGCTTCCATGGGTGGGGCAATAAGATGCTTTTCCAGAGCACAGATTATATCACCCTTTGTCGATGCAGGGAAGCGCCTGACTCATCCGTAGTGGGCACGTGAGCAGAGTTGGTTTTACAAACAGGAGGTAGATTTGCACCAGGTAGGCAGCCTTTTGGAACAAGAGCCCACTCACCGTTGTTGCTAGATAAAAAGAGAAAGGCGGAAGTGAGCACAGGGGGTAAGCGTGGTGGCTCATCTGAGTTGGTGCCCACAGCACTGACCTCCTTGGGACCATGGTTCTGACCAGCTAAGCTAATAGGCCCCAAGCGGGCGTCAGAGGGGACTGGGGTGTGAGGCACCACCCCAGCCTGGTTAATTTGACACTTCCACCATGTTTCAGGTTGGAGGAAAGATGGATGAGAACCGTTTTGTGGCCGTTACCAGTTCCAACGCAGCTAAGATTCTCAACCTGTATCCCCGCAAGGGCCGCGTCATCCCCGGAGCTGACGCCGACGTGGTGGTGTGGGACCCAGAAGCCACAAAGTAAAATTTGCTGCTAGTCTCCAGGGCTGGGGGAACTTGGGATTTTACGGAACTGGTATTACAGAACTCCGAAGGCATATAATCTTTGCACTGCTTCTAGCATGGAGAGTTTGACCCCGGCTTACACACGGCCGTCTCTCCTCTGTGCACACACGTCTGGGGTTTCAACCTCCTCTTCTTATAAGGACGCCAGTTAGACTGGATTAGGGCCTGCCCATATGACTTCATTTTACCTGAATTATCACATTTAAGGCCCTATTTCCACATGTGGTCACATTCTGAGGTAGTGGGGTTTGGAGGACTTCAACATAAGTATTTCGAGGGGACCCAATTCAGCCCATAACAGCCAGCCTTTGGGGGTCGCCCTTCCCATTGAGCTGCGACATCTTTACCTCTCCTTAGAGCTTTCTCTCCCGCCATTGCCTCCCCCCCAGGACCATCTCAGCCAGCACCCAGGTGCAGGGAGGAGACTTCAACCTGTACGAGAACATGCGCTGCCATGGCGTGCCGCTGGTCACCATCAGCCGCGGGCGCGTCGTGTACGAGAATGGGGTCTTCATGTGTGCTGAGGGCACCGGCAAGTTCTGTCCCCTGAGGTCCTTCCCAGACACTGTCTACAAGAAGCTGGTCCAGAGAGAGAAGGTAAGGCCAGGGTGGGAGGAAGACGTGTGGGAAGAGGTTGGCACCCCTGCTGCGGGGGCATCTTACATGACTGTTTTAAATCTCATGGGTGTCTTCACTCTGTTTTTCTACCGAATTCTGTTGCCATCTATCCAGTGTTGAGAGGGCAGTGTGTGGCAGGGCAAGGGAAGAGTCAGAAAATGCTGGTTTCTATTCCCCATCTTTGATTACCAGATAGAATTTTAAATGATCAGGCAAACAGGAAGTCTTGAATTCCTGGAGGCACAAGAGGGAAATGTGAGTGTGTGTGTGTGTGTGTGTGTGTGTGTGTGTGAGACCGCTGCGTTCCTCTTAATGTGCAGGCTCAGAGGTGCCCCTGGAGTTACAGCCGCTGCCTGGTTCCCTCTCACTCTTGCTGTAGCAAGGGATAGTAGAACTGGTGTTTAAAAAGCCGTCATCTACAGCATTGGAGTAGCAGGCATATTAACAAAAAAGATCCACTCCGTGGCATGCTTTCCACATGTGAAGGCCCAGAGCTTTCAAAGAAACTAAGGCCAACAGTCGGAAGCAGTCCAGAGCCCAGGCTGGGCTGTCTGGACAAAGCGTGAGTTCAGTTATCACACTGTAAAATCCGAAAGCAGACGCAGGGTAGGTGAATGGTCAAATCTCCAATATGCTTCCCAGACGTGGATGATGCACAGGAGCCTCAGCCCTCCCCCTGGAGAACATGCTAGACAGAGCTGGGAGAGCAATGTATTCACCCGTAAGAATACTGACAAAGGTGGCTCTGATCAAAGCACATGGAAAATAACAAGTGTTGGTGAGGATGTGGAGAGATTAGAGCCCTCATTCTTTGCTGGAAAGAATGTAAAATGGTGCAGCCACTTTGGAAAACAGTTGGTCAGTTAAATGTAGAGTTACCATACAACCCAGCAATTCCATTCTCAGGTATAAACCCAAGAGAAATGAAAACATATGTCCACACATGTATGAACTTGTGCATGATTGTTCATAGCAGCATTACTCGTAAAGGCTAAGAAATGGAAACAACTGAAATGTCCATCATCGGTTGAATAGATAGATTGTGGTATATCCACACAACAGAATATTCTTCAGCCATGAAAAGAAATGCAGGACAGAGATAAATGCTACATACAACTTGATGAACCTTGAAACATTATGCTTAATGAAAGAAGCCAGACACAAAGGCCATATATTGTATGATTCCATTTATATAAAGTGTCTGGAAGAGGCAAATCCATAGAAAGTAGATTAGTGGTTGCTTAGGGCTGGGGGGAGGGGAGAATGGGGAGTGACTGCTATCAAGTATGAGGTTTCTTTTGGGGGTGACAAAATATTTTGGAATTAGACAGTGGTAATGGTGTGAATACACTAAAAACCACTGAATTGTACACTTTAACATGGTAAATTTCATGATTATATGACTTTTACCTCAGTTTGAAAAAAAATATCTTCCAACAGTCTGTGGCCATCCCAAAAAGATATTTTAGTCCAGAAATAGGGTCAAAAGAGGGCAGAGAAAGTGATTCAAGCCTCTAAAATCCAACCTCACAAAAATGTAAGGTAGATAGCAATTCACAGGAAACCACTGCCTTGGCCAGCCACGGTGGGGGACGACAGCTCCAGGATCTGATTAGAAGGAAGCTTCCCTAGAGCTCGTGGCCGTTATAGGAAGGAGTGGTTGGAGGAAAAGGCACACACTGGGTGCTTCGCAGCTCACACTAGGTAGGAAATCTGCCCTCCTGTTCCCAGAAATACGACAAAGGAAAAGCTGCAGTTAGGAAAATATTCCCACACTCTCGTGAATGCAGCACTTCAGCTGACTCCAGGAGAGCTTCAGGACCCGGCACTGCTGAGAGTCAGTTACTGCGTATGCGAGGGCCTGGGTGGACCAGTCAGTCCTTAATGGTCTTTAGATTCAGGAACCTGAACTTCCACCCACTGGGGGTTGTGCTGAACATCTGTTTGGTCTACCCAGCGACCTGCCTACTCTGGGAATAGTGTACCTGTCCTTCTGAGCAACAGCTTCTTTCCTCCACTTTCACCTGGGGGCTGTAGTGAAGCTGCCAATTTCTAATCTTCATCCAGTCAGCCATGGGGAGGGGTGGGGTACGCGGCCCAAGCTGGCCCAATCCGAGCACTTCCAGGGAATTTGCTGAAGAAACGGAGGGAGAAAGCCCTTCTTCCGGTGGCGAAGCTGAGGTGATGCTAGCCCAGAAGCCACACAAGCCATCTTCCCTGGGGTGGGAAGCCGAGAGCACGGAACTGGGTCGTCTTCTCTCCAGCGCCTGTGCTCACAACTTCTAGAAAGAACTCAGGTCCTTGAAGCAGATGGGGTTACTTTTGCAAAACACAATAGAGAAAGTTTGGCAAAGTCAAAAGACAACAGATAGATGGGGAAGGTATTTTATTAAGAACAAAAAACAACTTTGGGGAAAGGCTGAGTAAGCCTTGGAATCAATAATAAATAGAATGTTCCCTTCTTTCTGTAGCATGCGGAGGTCGTGAGCGGCATTACGGTGTTGAGCCAGCAAGCCCCAGAGCTCGGCTTGACACCTGGCCCAGCTGTTTAGCAGCTGTGCGACCTTGGGCAAGTTGCTTAACCCCTTGGGGCCTCAGCTTCCCCCTGTGTGCATGGGGTGGTTATAACACTTCCCTCATAAGGTCGTGTGAGACTTACATGCATTAACACATGGAAAGTCCTTAGAACAGCATCTAGCCCACAAGTGCTTAAGAAATGTTGGCTATTCCTCTCTTCCCCGTGTCTAAGAGGAAAAAAAATAAGGAAACAAGTTGGTAAAAAAAAATTTAGGAAGAACATTCCGTATCTGTTGTTTCTCTCAAGATTTTCAATAAGTATCGAGTAACAGGGAGGTTAAGGTCATGTCCCTGTGGGGTGCCGGTGAGGGGGTCATCTATACTGCTCCTTCGGACACTGCAGCACACCCCACACTTCCTCCTCCTCACAGCAGCACTGCTTACTATGGTGTAGGGCCACAAGTGACCTCTGTAGTAGTGATTAACTGCTAGTACTTCCGTGTTGTGTCTATGTGCCAGAGCAGTTCTTTGAGCTTTAAATATATTAACTCATCTGATCTCACAACACCTCTTTGTGTAGGTATTAGTATATTATCGTTCCAATAAGGAAATGGCCACAGAAAAGTTAAGTCACTTACCAGGGTCAGTGTACGAGTGACAGAGTTGGGACTGGAACCCAGGCAGTATAGGCTCTTGCAGAATATAGGCTCTTAACTCTACTGCTTTTGTGAGTACAGAATTAACCAGCGTTGCTACCGGGGGACTCTCCTCTCCAGGTCGGCTATGTTTAGCCTCTGTTCCCACAAAGTTGTCAGACCACAGTGAAGGGTATGGCCTCTTGGCAGCCTAAGGGAGGAGATAACATTGCTCTGCGTGAGGGGTGCTCTCTAAGGTTAAACACCTCAGAAGTCTGCCTGCTGCCTTCATAAGGATTCCACCCGTGCTGACTGGCAACCAGTGGGTATCTCCTTTCTGTATGTACACACATGCACGCACGCACATACACATGCATACTTATACACACATGCACATGCTATTTAGGAGATACAAGAAAAGAATTCTCCAGCCCCTGGGCTCAACATGTAAGAAGGATTTGTCACCTGCAGTTACTTGGGTCCTGAGCAGAGTGGCAGCGTCTACAGTCCTGTTGGCCGCCAAGGAAGCTGCAGTCGTGTCACTCGGCTCTAACAGTGTTGTCCTTTCCCTTCGCTCTTCCTCCGTCCTTCACTAGACCTTAAAGGTTAGGGGAGTGGACCGCACGCCCTACCTGGGAGATGTCGCTGTTGTTGTGCATCCTGGGAAAAAAGAGATGGGAACACCACTTGCAGACACTCCTACCCGGCCGGTCACCCGACACGGGGGCATGCGGGACCTTCACGAATCCAGCTTCAGCCTCTCTGGTAAGAGCCGGGGCGTGGTGGGGGGAAGTTGGGGGAGGCAGGAGAGGAAAGGCGGGGGTCGGGGGAGGAAGGGCCCACCCAGGCAGTGGGACTTAGTCCTGCTTTTCCCCTGCATCTCCTCCCTCCCCCAGCCCACGTCCGGTGATGAGTGCTGGTTCCAGTATTAGGGGGGACGGGGGGTTCTCCTTGTCCATGGGCACCAGCCACTCCAGCAGGCCGTGGCTCTCCCATGGTTTCTAAGTACAGATATTTTTGTCCCTTGAAACATCTTGAGGGCCATGCACACAGGGGGTGCCCCAGAGGTGATCTGAGCTCAAGAGGGTCAGCCCTGTGTGTGGTTCATGGGACTGCACTCCGTCCCCCTGCCACAGCCCCCCACAGCCCGCGCCTCACAGCCTCTCTGCAGCGCCCCATCCTGCTGTTCTGTATCCCTGTCCTCCCCTCCCTGTTCCACACTCGGCTCCACCCCGGCCCTGTGGTCGCCTTCTTTTTTACCAGGAATTATATAGACGTCATTAATTTGCAGTAAAATGTTTTCTCTCGTGACCTCTGATTCCCAGTCTCTTCTCTTATCTTTCTGTCCCCTGGGTCGTGTCCTGGCCCCAGTCCATCTACAGAATCTGAGTTCCTTGGAAATGTCCTATCCCAGTTCTTAATGCCCCTCCCACCAACACCAGCACGCCCAGCCGTGGGCTCCTCTAAGTGGTGGCTGTCTGTGCGCAGGGATTTTGTTATTGTCAATAACACATATCTCAGGTGCTCTGCGGGATTCGAGGGGTGGGGGTCATTCCCTCATAACCTCATAAACGGTGACCCTCAGTGGAAAACAAGCAGAGGCCGGGGACTTCGGGCAGCTTCCATGGATACTGTCAACATCACTTGGAGGGGTAGGGAGCCTGGGTGTCCCTGGACACAGCTGAGCCACTTTCAGGACTAGCCCAGAGAGGGACCAAGCATCTGCTCTAAGGCTGGGCTCAAGCAGGCACAGCAGGAGAAGCAGGAGCCGTGCATGGAGTGTACTGGGGAGGTGAGACCTGTATACAAACCATCCTCAGACAAGAAGCAGAAGCAGAGGGCTAAACAGGGCCTGCCGAGGGCGCGGGGCCTGCCTGCTGAGCTTCCTGTGTGCCCAGAAGACATGAGGTTCCTGTTGGAGGTGCTGGTAGCCTGTGGGGAGGGGTCCTCTCAGAGCCAATCTCATTGCTGAAATAATGGTCCCCCACCCTGAGGGCCACTGCCACTCCCACCATCGATGGGACATGAATGCTAGGAGTCAGAAAGGGACCCTTGTATGGAGGCCTTTTTCCTGGGCGCTCAGGCCTGTCAGCCCTGCAGGATGGACTCCCACAGCTGCCTGGACATGGCCCCGCCTGCAGCAGCAAGACTCCAGAGCCATGGGGCCCTTGCTGGCCAGTGGCCTCTTCTGCTCCCACATAAGAGCCAGGACTGGGCAGAAGCCCCCTCAGACAGAGCAAACATCAGACTGCCTGTCACCTCCCCTCCACCCCAAATCTTGTCTGTTCTCGGTGGTAAGGGCTGAGAATTGTCCCACTGTGCCCTCTGGGGCACCAAACCCTCCCTTTCTTACTAAGTCTTGGGGTGTCAAGATATGGAGCCTTTCAGATACGGTTCTTTCATTTTCCAAAACAGCAGAGCACCTCTCTTTTTTCTGCCTTTCTTACTCACTGAGGTCTACGTACCAAGGCTCGCAGGCTAACAGGCTGGTCCAGGGCCTGCATGCATGGCGAGAGACCATGTGCAAGGTTTGGGAGCAGTGAAGTCGGCATAGTGGGGCAGTTAATAATGTAGGCTTTGAATCAGGAAAACCTCGATTCAGATCCAGGCTCTAGCACTTACACACTTTGTAACACAGGGCAAGTTACTTAAGCCCCTGAGCCTCAGTTTCCTCATCTGTAAAATGGGATGGCATTGTGAGGACTAAACTGGATAACACACATGGAGGGCTTAACTCAGCCCCTGCACATACTGAGCCCCCAGTAGATGGTGGCTTTGTTTTGTCACCCAGGCCCGATTGCCTGCTCACCCTCTGTGCTTCCTTCCTGCAGGTTCCCAGATTGATGACCATGTTCCAAAGCGAGCTTCGGCTCGGATCCTCGCTCCCCCCGGAGGCAGGTCAAGTGGCATTTGGTAAAGGCACTGCCCAGCCCCCCACGTGAGGATGCACCACTGCCGCCAGCCCGCACACCCTCCGGCCACAGCTGCAGGGGGCAGGAGAGGCTGGGCTGGGCAGCACACCACCTGAGGGGGGCCCCAGGACCCCAGGAGCCCTCCCATGTCTGAAACGTGATTCACTGTGCTTCGAGCCAACCCTACCAGGCACTTTGAGATGTGTTCCTCCTGCTTGGTCCTTTCCTGCCTTGGCCTCAGCCGGCTTTTCTGGGGCCCAGGAAGCCCACACTATGCACAGAGCCCACTGCATAGACCCTGGCCAGCCCCTCCTCTCACGCTGCCTCCGTGTGCTGGCTTTGGGAAAGCCCAGACTTTAGTGCCCTGCCCCCTGGCTGACTGGCCGGTTGTCCAGAGCACTTTAGAGATGTGTTTGAAAAGTGAAGGCCTCTTCCCCCACTCCCTTAGGCCCCGTGGTGACATTTCCCAAGTCAGACAGGTGTCAGCTTCCTAGCCATGCCCAGGACGTCCCGTCCTCCCGACTCACCTCTGGCCTTGTGTGGGTGCGGTTGGGACACCCTGGGTGTGGGTGCTGTTGGGACACCCTGTGCCCTTTGCCAGCCTCCTCCACTCCCCACCCACGCCCTCTGGAAGTCACAGGCCCAGAAGGGTAGCTGGGTGGGGCGCGAGGCTGGTGCCAGGCGCGTGTAAATGGTTTTGTTTTGCACGTTTGGTTTGCGCAGTGGTTTGGTTTGACTTGTTTGTGCATCCTGTGAAAAATAACGGTGCTTCGTGTCACTAGCATAGAATAGCAACAGGAGTAGATGTGGTCCTTAGGAGATGCTGCACTCGACACCAACCAGACAGCACAGGGCAGAGACGGTGGGGGCTGGCCTCACGGGCCCCTCTTCTCCCCACCTGGGGTCCTCCGGGCTGCCAGAGGCCCCAGCCCAGGCCTTTCCCCTCCCCATCCCTCCCAGTCTAGGTCCCCGTGTTCCAAGGGGGTGCCTGGCATGCCAGCCCTGAAGATGCTGGCCCTCCAGGCAGCAGGGTGACTTCCCCGTCTCTGCCCTTGGTCACTCCCAGCACTAACACCACCCCCCCCACACACACACACACAAACACACAACTTCCTGTAACTTCCCTCTGCTGGACAAAGGCCTGGCACTCCTCCGTGTGATTGGCAAGAGGCCTTATGCCTGCTGAGAGGGGGGAGTGGGAGAGGGCTTGCCAGACACCAGGGAGGGAGACTCCAGGCCCGCGGGACCCGGCTGCAGAACCCGCGCCTTGCTGCACAGGTGCCGTGTTCTCCTGCGGTCAGCTCCATGCCCTCACCGGCTTGTGGCCTCAGCTCTTCCCACATCCAGTTGGTCCCTACTTGCCCCTGTAGCTCCACAGATGTTTCCATGGAAACACTAGAGGCTGAGTGATCTCCATCCACCCCAAGTGATCAGCCACCTCCCCTTGTTAGGCCTTGTCTCCCCCGCGGGAAGTGATTTCATGTTGCACATAAGGTTTGCATGAGACTCCTGGACTCTTGATTAATGGCCATCCCCTTGCACATTTCTATAGTGCTTTCCATGTTTTCAGACCACTTTCATATATGGCCTCTCACTTGGTCCACATGACGATGCAGCATGTATTATTCTTCCCATTTTACAGATGAGGAAACTGAAGCCCACAAAGTTTAGGCCCTCTGACCCCAGAAGGGTCTGTACTGTCTACCCCCACCATAGAGGGGAGGCACAGGGTGACATCTATTGTAGATCCCACCTGAGGATTTAACGAACTAGAAGACTTACTTCCCTGGTAGGCATTCTGCTTTGTTTTGCACAGGTAGATCGATTTTTCTCATCTTTGTTGTAAACAAACTAATGCATATTCTCTGTTCGAGCCAAGACTAGTCCCATGTTGGGGGCTTGCCACGTGGTTTGAGCTGCATCCACACCCTCACTTCTCCCTTCACTTCCACTTTCCTCACTCAGGGGCTGAGAGGACAGAGGTGGTAACCCAGAGAGCAGAGACAGTGAAGGGGCTCATGGCAGGTGGCAGCCATGGGGACAGGAGGTAGGGACCCGGGCCTGAGAAAGCTACCGTGGATGAGGGAAACCGTGACGCTAACTCCTGGTACAGTGCACATCATCTTTATCCCTTTCATCCCTCGCTGGGTCATAAGCCTTGGGCAGATGCCAAAGAGCCAAGCAGTGGTGGTGGCCATCTGGGCAGAGTGTCCCTGCTTGGGCCAGGACAGCTTTACCTTCCCTGAGTGCCTCCGCCCGAGAGATGCGTGATCGTGGCTCTGGGAGACCACATCTTGGAGTGGTCCTCTGTAGACCTTCCACTTCATCCACCCCTAGCCCTTACATAGACCCTGCCCTCCCCCAGGAGCTTCTAGATGGAAATCAGGAGGTTCAAGGAGCCAAATGAGCGGTCATCCCCCACCACCCACTCTGTGCCCCATGCAGAGCTCCAGCCAGCTCCATCACCAGCTCCGTCACTGGCTCCTGGTTGGAATAAAAAGGGTCTCTGGTTGCACTGAATGCAGCTCTCAAACTGGTCTTGTACTTGCTGAATAAATACTGTTGTTCTTGCCTTAGCTGCTCTCTAGGTTTGTGGGGTTAAGTTACCAGAAAATTGTGCTACTGTGTGTGTGCGTGTGTGCGTGTGCGTAGTGCTAGGAGTCCACAGTAGGTCTCTGTCAAGCCAGTGTCGTGATGAGGGCTTTTCCGATACTGACCCGGAAGCCGCAGAACCACGCAGAAACCCAAAGCCCCTCCAGCTCCTGAGGCGGCAGGCACAGCCTGGGGTCAGGGAGCAGCCGCCAGCTCCCCAGCACCCAAGCGATTTCCCACTCTTCTGTAAATGTCATGGTGCTAAGATTGTGTCAACCAAGACGACACATGGTCCTGTGCTTTGGCCACCTGTTTGAGGCAAAAACAAAACAGCCTGACACGTTGTGTTCTGGTGCAGGTTTGTATTAAACTGTAGCTACTTCTCACTTGGTCTCTGTTGTGTTTCTTCCAAGAAGAGGGAGTCCGGCAGGGGATGTCTACCGTGGCTGGGGCGAGGCTTCAGTACTAAGAAAACTCAGCTCTGGTCCGTCTCTGCCATTGGGTGGCAGCTCACCGGGGCACCTGAGTAGGGTCTGGAGATTAAAAAAATACGTTGAGGGACGGGAACCTCAGTGGCCAACAGCTACCAGTCAGCCCTCTCTCCTGAGAGATTCACTGTGCTTTTTGTTCCCAGAATTTCTGATGGGAACAAAACCAAGGTTTTTGGTGCCAGATTCCCTGGGACAAGGTTGCTAAGCCATCAGAAACAGAAATAATTAGGAGGAAGCATTAGATACAAAAGGGAAAAAGCTAGACTGCCCCCCCCCACCTTGAGTCACCAGTTGTCTTCGCTGCCACTTTGGAAGCTCACAGCCCTCTCTCCATTCAGCAGAACCCTTTGCTGCTAGAACTGTGGCCTCATAAGATCACACTAAAGAGTGAATGAAATTGTTGCTTTTAGTACTGTGGGGTCACTTGTACTTATTTCCTAACCTCGAAATTCAAAACCCTGAAGAGGGAATGTTGTTGGTGGCAGGAGAACTGTCATCAAATGAGCAGCCCATCTACAAATGTGACTGAAATACGGGAGCACTGCCACCGGGGCCAGGCTCTTGGCTGTGATGAAGTGGGCTGTGTGTACCAGCTCTGGTGGCTTCTAAGCCAGGTGAGAACACGGCGGGCCAACTTGAGATGGATGCCAAGTCCCTGGGATGTACTGAGTCAAAGCGTCTCTGTTACCCTATTTCCCATAGCACGGGAGCACACCAGAATTGGATTAACTGCCAAAAATCCATAGTAACTGTTTGGATGAAAAAAAAACATGGCCACACATCTGGCACGCCATATGCATGGCATCCGGCAGTCTACAGAGAAAAAATAAAAGATACCCAGGAAAACACAGGATGCCTTTGTATGTATGTAGTAGTAGAAAACTAAGAGATCATAGACTGAGACTTTAAAATAAGGCTTGATCATTTATGGGAATCTGCATTTGGGGAAACCTGAACCAGTCAGCCACTGGCAGCCATCAGCCTCAATTTCCCAACTCAGAGTCACAGGTTGACTTCTATATACAGGTGCAAGCTGGGGGAGAGTGAATGGGGGCTCTATTAATAATTATTCGGGGCAATAGACTTAAACCAGGATTGTCCGGGGCAAACCAGGGCATCTTAATACTTAGAATTGCCTGTGGTCAGTGGAGGACAGAGGGTCTCATGACAGACACCCCAGGTATGAAGAGGAAACCTCATGGCACGCAGGGCAGTAGACCTTAGAGTCCTAAGTTAATAAACGTCTGCTTGACAGTGTTGTGATAACAAACATTTGAAAGGGCGCTTAGTGCTTTTCCAGTAGAACACTAAAGAATCTGGCATTTTGTTGACACTTGGTACTGTCTTAGGATGGAAGCTGAGTTCTTTACTTTCTTCCTCTTGTGGATTTACAAACTACATGTTTATACCCAGAGGGACCAGATGTCCCGGGTTGCCCAGGACAATGCTGGTTTAAGTCTGTTGCCCCAGAATAATTATTAATAGAGCCCCCTTTCACTTTCACACGTGTCCTGGTTTGGACAGTAAGTTACACGGTCACCTGATATATACCTCTGCATTCATCAGGCTATTGCTATGCCTGTCCAGGAGTTAATTTTTCCATCACTGAAAGATAAGAGATGGCCTAGAGGGGTGGGGACTTGGAAAGCTGGGTTCTTCCACAGCGACTGGTGGCTTAGGGCTTTCCCTGTAGTCCCAGGTACTGGGGAGGCTGAGGCAGGAGGATTTCTTGAGCCTGGGAGTTTGAGGTTGCAGTGAGCTATGATGACACCACCTGATTCTAAAATTCATTTGGAATTGCAAGGGATCAGAAGAATTAAAAAAATCTTGAAAAAGAAAAATATAAAGGTGAAGGGCTCAAACTTCCTGATTTCAAAAGTTAATATAAAAACAACAGTAATCAAGACAGTGCGGTACTGGCATAAGGAGAGACATATAGATCAATCGAATAGAATTGTGAATTTAGAAAAAAATCCAAATGTCTGTAGTCAACTGATTTTTGACCAAGATACCAGATGATTTAATGGAGAAAAACAGTGTTTTCGACAAATTGTGCTTAGATAATTGGATAGCCACATGCAAAAGAATGAAATTGCAACTTTACCTCGCATCATATATTAAAATAACTCAAAATGAATCAAACATTTAGATGTAAGAGCTAAAACTATAAACCTAAGAAAAAGGCATATGGGTAAACCTTCATGACCTTGATATGCCAATAGATTCATAGATGCGACACCAAACGAGCAACAAAAGAAAAAATAAATTTCATTTCACCAAAATTTTAAAAGTTTGTACTTCAAAGGATAGGAAATGAAAAGACAACCCACCGAATGGGAGAGAATATTTGCAAATCCTATATCTGATAAGAGACTTGTATCTGGAATATATAAAGAACTCATGACGATAAATAATAAAAAGACCAATAACCTAATTAAAAAATGGGCAAAGGATCTGAAATACACATTTCCTCAAAGAAGATATACAAATGACCAATAAGCACATGCAAAGATGTTCAACGTTATTAGTCATCAGGAAGATGCAAATCAAAACCACAATGAGATTTCACTTCACATGTAGTAGGATGGCTATAATCAAAAAGCCAAATAATATTATAAAAAATGTTGGCAAGGATGTGGAAAATTTGAACCTTCACACACTGCTGGTGGAAATGTAAAATGGTCGGTCACTTTGGAAAACAGTCTGGAAGTTCCTCAAATGGTTAAACATACAGATACTATTAATACATGACCCAACAATTTGATTCCCAGGTATATACCTAGAAGAAATGAAACCATATGTCTACACAAAAATTT
>RJWJ010036677.1:0-15933 GCA_004363605.1 Indri indri | reverse complement strand
ACTTGGGCTGTTTCCACACCTTTGCAATTGTGAATTGCGCTGCTATAAACATTCGGGTGCAGGTGTCTTTTTCATAGAGCGATTTTTGTTCTTTGGGGTAGATGCCCAGTAATGGGATTGCTGGATCAAATGGTAATTCTACTTGTATCTCTTTAAGGTATCTCCATATGGCTTTCCACAGAGGTTGCACTAGTTTGCAATCCCACCAGCAGTGTATGAGTGTTCCTATCTCTCCGCATCCACGCCAACATTTATTGTTTTGGGACTTTTTGATAAAGGCCAGTCTCACTGGAGATAAGTGATATCTCATTGTGGTTTTGATTTGCATTTCCCTGATGATTAGAGATGTTGAGCATTTTTTCATATGTTTTTTGGCCATTATGCTGAGAATTCTTTAAAAGGAGATTGGGGTGGTAGAATAGACATTCCTCCTGCCCCCCCACTCCCGGTCAGACCTCCACTGTCATTATCTTCTCTCAGAGAAGGACCCATCATGTTATTTTAATTTTTCTAAGCCCCAGGAGGGAGGGGCAGGCATGGCTGGCATTTTTCTGTGACCTGAGACACCTGAGCCCTTGAAATGATCCTATAGGGGCAGCCAAGGTCCACATCCAAGTCTGGGGCCCATCCTGAGTGTCATAATTGCTGAGAATTATGAGAAGTCAAGCCTAGGAACAGCCAAAGCCTCAGAGAATAATTCTTTGAGACTGCAGAGCACAGAGATTACTGTGTAGGATGCCACAGTGGCTGCCCTCCATCCCTTGAAGGTTTCTAGGTGTGTCTAGTGTTCACTGTCCAACAAAGGGCAGAGGCCTAACATAGTATTTCACTTTTGTCTTGACAGTCAGCCACCCTCTTTCAATGTGAAGGTATTCTTGAAAATGCACATACTTCAGATGATGATGTTGCAGGTACAAAATATCTATCATTTTATAACAGAGCTCTCAGTTATTTCATTTTGAATATAGAGTTTTCTTTATTCACCCTCCCTGCCTTGCGGCACCTCCACCCACCACCAGTGTGGGGTTGAAAGAATATTACCTGCTATGTATATAGATTGTGATTTGCAGGTTATTGTGCAGTTCTCTGACTTAAACCTCACAGCAGAGGGGTGATGGGTACTAGAAGTCACATTGATTAGGTACCAGTGATGTGCCAGGCATTCTCCTGAGTGCTTTTCTCACATCTACACTGTGAAGCATTATCTCCATTTTATTGACAAGGAAACAGAGTCATTGAAGTGAACTATTACAGCTTACCGTACCCTGAGTCCTCCACAAGACTTCATGTCCTATTTAACAGAAGCCTGAGGTTACGCAGCCAGAAAATGGCAGCACCAGGGCTCAAGCCTCACAGGGCTTGCGGCTTTCATAGCACACACCTTCTTCCCACCAGCCCGGGGCTACATCTGGTTGCCACTGCCTCCCAGAATTGAGCGATGACCAAGGACAGCCTGCAGCGTTCAGTAGCAAGTAAAAAGATGCCATCTAGGTTTCCAACTGTGTGTCCCACCAAGTAGTAAAATCACATTCTTCTGTAACTTTAGATGGACAGGGACACCTCCTCCCAACCCCTACATTCTGCACAATACAGGAACTCATGGGGCAGAAGTTATCAATTCAGATAACTGTTTTTGCTCTGATCAGGGCTTTTGGAGGAAGAAATGCACAAATGGCCAAACTCATGCTAACTGGAGGGCTCATGACAGGAAAAAGCATATTGCAATGCTGCATTATTAATTGAAAAAGATAAACTTTTCCCCTTTTTGTTCAAGGGTAAATTTTCTATCTGCTGTCTTAGCTTAAACCTTAGATTCTTGAGGTTCCCAAGGTTATATTGCTGGAGAAGATAAAAAACTAGGTAACCGCAAGAGGTATAAGAGAACATAATCTTTTACTGGAAATCAGAAAGCATGTGCTTTATGACCCTGTGCCCTGTGTCTTTTCATGTGATATCACATCCTGTCATGATGCATCAGCAATATAGATTAAAGTTCATTTATGCCCTTACAGATACAATAATCGTTTTGTTACCATGAACTAGGATGTGCTTTTAAGAGCCCTCTGCACAAAACAAGTGGTGCAGAAAAATGGGTCCAAATGGAGACCACGCAAGTCCTTTATAGCTCACACAACAAACAGATCACTTGAGGTCAGTCAACTGAAAATTTACCCAAAGCGGGTGAAAAACGATGGCCTTTTTAAATGCACTACTGCTTTCACCTGGACATGCTGAAATGGATGCCCACACTAGAGTTGAAATTTACCTTTTCATGCAGAGTTAGCTCATTAGGCTTTTTCAGACACACATGTGCTACGACAAGGGAGGCAGGCTCTGCAGAGCTGGCTGGAAAAGCATCAGGGTACAGGGAGTGCAGTGCTGGCCCCGGTGCCAACCTGGCCACTTTCTACCCATGTGACCTTAGGCAAGGTATCCGTCCTCACTGTCCTCTCTCCTGCTTCTTTCACAGGATTGTGAAAAGAAGTAAATACTCTTTAGGAAAGCACCTTAAAGACCATAAATTATTCTAGAAATGCTGCTTTCTGAGGCTTAAATTATCAATCCCCTAGCATGACAGCTTCAGCTGGAAAGTCCACTAAATGTCCATATCTCTTTTGGTTTGTTCACAGAGGCCAAGCCCAGTACCTCCAAACAGGGCTGTAAAATGATGAAGAAGGTATCATCAACTCTGTCAAAGCTGTTTTCAAGATCTAACGCCAATCTTCCCAAATCTTCCCCACCCTCACCACCTAACCAGGACAGAAGCTGAAGTGTCTATACCTGACCTAAATAAGCGTGCTGACCATCCTCCAAAAATAAATGGACTTTCAAGTACGACATGCTGTCCTACATGCTGATTCTTACAAATACTGAAAACAGGAGCAAAGTACAAAAGACAGCAGGAGAAAAGGGGGGTTGACACATGCTTTTGCAGTGCGGTCTGGCATGAGAAGAGGGGCTGTGGATCACATACAGATGCACCTCCCAGGCAGTGTGGGATTTAAGCTCTGCTCCCGAGGGCCCTACAGCCTTGCTGGGAAGATAAGACTGACAAGCAAAAGTGTGACACCAATAAGACAGTGTGTCATCAAGTATTTCAGGTGCTCTAGGGGGTTCCAAGAAGGGAGTCGTTGCTGTAAGCTGGAGCAGTCAGGAGAAATTTCCCAGAAGAACGAGAATTGAACCACCCCTCAAAGGACAGGAAGAGTTTCAGTGGGCAAGGAAAGCTCAAAAGAGGCTTTCACCGTGGATCAAACAGCTATATACATCCTGCTATGCCCGAACAGTCCAGTTCAGCACTATCCAATAGAATATTCTGGGAAATGGGATTGGTCTATATATGCACAGTCCAGTACAGTAGTCACAAGCCACATGCAGTTATTGAGTCACTAGTGTGATTAAGGAACTGGATTTTTCATTTTATTTCAATTTAGATGGCGACATGTGGCTAGTGGCTCCCTTATTGAACAGTGCAGGTCCAGGTAGTACGTGAACCCATGGACACAAGCCAACTCGGGAGATTGAGGGGTTCCCTGAAAGTTCATTTCCAAAGTCTATCCCTGAACATCTAGGGCAGGCACTTCAGAGATCTGACTCCTCAGAGGGGCTTTGAAGCCTCCAGGCATCCTCTTAACCTCTCCAAGATACATGAACTACCGATGTGGCCAGTGGGCAGCTCATGCTTCTCAGTCACACCTGTTCCCCTGCAATTGCTAAAACCCAGCTGGTGGAGAAAGGACAGGCCCCATCTAGAACACCAAAGTCAAGTAATCACAAAGAGCAAATCAGAACCTGCACGCATCAGCTGACCTCAAACACGGTGCTTGGCTAGAAACAGCTCCATAGACAGAAACACCACTCTGGTACTGAAACCACCACTCTGGCCTCTCTCTATCCACTCAGTATACAGGAAAATGATCACTCAACTAGTTATTCTCCTACCCTAGCTTTCAAGACGCAATGTCAGAGGAAGGTCCAGCCTTATCCAAAACCCCCAGGGAAATGTTTTTAGGCAAGCAAATTTCCTTTATGGTGTACCTAGTCCATAAATGTCAGGTTCACTGAAAATTACTAAATAGAATGGCAGGCAGTTCTACTCCCCAAATATCACCTATGCCCGAACTTGGCTGCTTTCATCTGCTTATTCATTCCTGCCTGCCCTTACATACTGAAGTTCATCACATGTAGCAGCATAAGATTTAAAGCCATTTTCGAAAGGTCCACAATAATGTCAAGCACTGATCTTATATAGGGCGTTAATTCATTTTTATTAGTGGGTAATATACATTCAGCACATAATTCAAAAGTACAAAAGATGCGGGGAGGTAGCTAAGCTCCCAGCAAAAAACCGGGTCCCTTTGGTAGAGTTGCAAGGGATAAGAAAATAATAGAGAAAAATGGAAAATAAAAGAACTAAAAGAATGCACAGAGACAAAGATACAGTTTTATAAGTTTATGAAGATTATAGGCAAAGTGGGATCTCAGGGGGCCTAGACCTTCTCCGTGGGTCTCAAAAGGCCCCGAATGAGGTCTTACATGGTAACTTATAGGGAATAGTGAATAATTGCCAGGGGTAACAGATTTACATAACAGCAGGTAGTTCCTCCCAGGTTAACAGATTTTCAAAAGGCTTCTACAGATTCTTTAACTAGTTCTATCTACGTGAGCAAATGGTTACAAAATCTTTCAAAGATTAACTTCTAAGTTCTAAGGTAAGTTTATCACTTAACAGAGGGGTTAAACAGAGATATGTTGGCTCCATATTTATTAGGTTATTGTGAATGGAGACAGGTAGTCTAGAGTGTTCAAACAAGAGCTTTGCTTCTAGCCATTCGGGCAGCTGTCTGTTCGGGGGGCGGGGGGGGCACTCCATTGTCAGCTCTCATCCTGTAGTTTTTAACAGATTCACTTTGCTTTACAAAGCAAATCCAAACCTTTAGGTCTGAGAAACGTGGTGCCTTGTGGGATACAGCCGCAACTGTCTTTCAGAGACGCCCTTCCAAGTGTAACAGCATTTGAAATGCAAACCAACACGTTCACATATTCCTTCAGGGCAAAGCTCTGCAAAACTCCTAAGACAAATCCTGTCTGCAAACACATTTATTTTAATTCATGGAGCAACAAAAAGATACAGTGAAAAGTATGCCTCTCCCTCCTCCTTTCCCTCCCCTCCTCCAGCTGCTACCTATTTCTTTTTTCTAGAAGCAATCTCTATTACTGATGGATCGAGTATCCAAGATAGTCTATGGCAGCGGTCCCCAACCTTTTTGGTACCAGATATCAGTTTCATGGAAGACAATTTTTCCATGGACCGGGGGTTGGGGGGGATGGTTTGGGGAAGATTCAAGCGCATTACATTTGTTGTGCCATCAAACCTCTCTGCTAGTGATAATCTGTATTTGTAGCCGCTCCCCAGAGCTAGCATCACTGCCTCAGCTCTACCTCAGATCATCAGGCATCGGATTCTCATAAGGAACATGCAACCTAGATCCCTCGCATGTACAGTTTACAGTAGGGTTCACGCTCCTGTGAGAATCTAATGCCACTGCTGATCTGACAGGAGGTGGAGCTTATGCCGTGATGTGAAGAATGGACAGCAGCTGTAAATACAGATGAAGCTTCGCTCACTCACCCACTGCTCACCTCCTGCTGTGCGGTCTGCTTTCTAACAGGCCATGGACCCGTACAGCTCCACGGCCCAGGTCTTAGGGACTGCAGGTCTATGGGATAGCAAGTATGTTAACATTTGTCTGTTGAAAGAAGTCTAATTGTGTATCCTCCCTCAGAAAGGCAGGAAATAGGGAGAAGCAGAAAGAGAACACCAGTGTGTGCTTATATGACATCTACTATTTCCTGGTGGCACTGCTTTCATCTGTTTCTATGCTTGCAATTGTAGCTTCCAATAAACAGCTAGGTCTCATTTTCAAAATGCTTTTTGTCTAATAAATATGAAAAGGTGAGCACCAGAATGGGAGAAAAGGTACTTATCATAGCAGTTCAAAGCCTGCTGGCCAAAATACATTAAAAATGCATGACCTAGTATCTACTGTCCTTGGCGATGGAACCATTTAAATATTTTTAAAAAGACTAAAGCACTACAAGTCAAAATACACAAACAGCCTCACTTGCAATGAAAGAAAATGCAAATTAGGATAACCTGAAGGTATCACAATATACCTTTCTGAGAAGGAAGAAAGGAGTCAAATGGTCAAATCCAGGGTTGTCCTGAATGTAGGGAAAGAATCACACTTGAACTCTACAGTGATCATGGTTCTACAAATTTGATCTTTCTGAAAAGCAATCTGACAATAAGACAACATTTGGTTCTGTCTGTACTTTTGGACCTGGTAACTCCACTTTGAGGAATGTGGTCCGAAAAACCCTTAAAGGAAAGGAAAAAGTTTAAAGGTCCTCACCATAAAAATGTTCATAGTGGTACTATTAAGTATAATAAAAACTAAATCAATCCAAGTGGGAGACTGGTGTGGTGTATTAGCGGGAAAGAATGCTATATAGCCACTGAAAATGACAATATAAACACATATAAATGCACCTATAAGTGAAAACAGCACACAAAGGAAGACATACACTCCAATAACAATCACACAGTATACTTTATCATTTAACAGTCATATGGTGTACTAATAAAAATTCAACAAACTTCAGGATTTAAATTAACAATCGGGAAAGTTTTTTGCTATTTTCATAGCTGCTTGTTAATAAATGTCTTCCTCTGGAAGAAACATTATCATAACCATCACCGACATTGCTTAAACAAATCCTAATCCCAACCTAAGGTGAATGGAATGACATCAAATGCCTCAGCTTCTCATGAGGCATGAGAAAAAAGCAAGCATTCATTCGGACTTCTTTGAACAGCTTATTTAAAGAGGCTAGATCATCTTCAATCACCCCAAAGTATTCTAAATTCTAAGCTGGCAAAAAGTAACCAAATTCTGGCTGATTTTCATTATAGAGAGCATATTGCTTTGACCTTAAATATACTCTATAAATATACAATTACAACAGCTATACATCTGTGTGACAAGTGTATATTTCAGAATAACATAATTCATGGATCATATGGTTTTGCCCCTTTATAGGACCTGGCACATAATTTCAGTATTTTTAATGATACATCTAGGGACCGGTTATCTTCGGTGACATACTATTGGTTCATCCTTAATTTATAGAATACCAAATGCTTATCACAAATGTAATTGTTTATTATTTCCTGCTGAAAAATATGGCCTGTCCTTATAATCTATTTTATGATGCAGTTCCCAATAACACCTGCAGAAAACAGGGGCCACCTATTTAGTAAAGGAAGAAGTCTAGGTTAAATCCTTCACAGTGAAAATAATAACACCTGAAATTATGTCTTCTAAGTTTACATTTTCAGATAAAATAAAAAACACCAGGAAACATTTGGCTTTATTCTTTGGTGATAACAGCACAGTGCAGAGCACTTTAGGCTTCACTAGAACACCATTTAGGTAGTGACCAGGTTATTCCCTTCAAAGAGCTTCAAAATATGTTTACAGAAGGAATGGCCTATACCAGATGAGGATTATTTCCAATTTAGGATTCACTGAGTCCATAAACTGCCCAAGACGAGAACTGACTAGGTACATGCCCCACTAGATTAGAGGAAGCAGAAAAGAGACAGACACTCAGGTGTAGGCCACATCGAAAGAATATTGATACACTGAGAACTATAAAGCATCATTTGTGAGCATTTCAGTCAATGTGGCTGTTTAGGTTTGAGGTCACTGGGAATTTGTCCCCCAGTGAATTCCAACTGTCTTCTGTGAAGTGAACCCACTAAAGGAAAAAGTAAACATTCACTGTCCCCAAAGCCTAACTACAACCAATGGCTAGTGGGTTGTTTCAGGCTGGGCCCAGTGCCGGGTGTATGTGCACTTACCCGGTCTCGGACTGCAGGGAGCATAACTGAATCACGGCCACAGCTGTTGAGCTCTGGAATCCAATACTGCTGTGACTGAAATCCAACATGGCTGAAACCCACCATCATCACTGCATTTTCATCACACCCAAACTCCCCACGTGCACTTCTTGGTGTGGCAGAGACACTGAAGCAGCCTGCTTCTATGTGACACACGACTCCCCTGAAAGGTGACTTTGGTCAGGGATGCTGTCAAGGAAGAGCCCCAACCTCAGAGAGGATGGCAAGGAGTAAACCTGCCATTGCTTCATAGGTGTGCAACCTAGACAGTGAGACTTCACAGGTTAGAACAACACAGTTCATTACAACACAGCAAATAGCAGGAGCATCAGTGTTGTTTCTCCAGCCCCCCTTCCCCCAAGTCCCACAGGCAATGCAACAGGCTCAGGTGGATGCTACGCATGCAGGGGGTTGCATCGCAGCTGAGGAACCTTGCGTCAAGGGCTCAGGACTTTTTGGGCAACGAGCAAACAAAATGATGCCCCTCCCCTGGGAAGTGAGCAGTTAAACAGCAGTCACACTGTGGCCACCTTGCCCTACTTGTTGCCTGTGTGACTGTCTGCAGCAATGGCTCAGTATTAGGAGATGGCTCAGTCTTGCAGTTTAACACACTCACCACGAATGTGCAGGGGTGCTCAGGGCCCATGATGAACTGCCCTTCCCAACACACACATTTGTTCTGCTGAAACGTTCCTAGGACCGCACAACTGGTGATGGATGTGTTATTTACCTTGATCTAATCATTCCACATTTTATTCATGAATCATAGCATCATTTTGTACCCATATATAATACAATTAGAATTTATCAATTTACACTAAAGTAAAATAAACATAAATTTGAGAACTGTACCCCGCAGCCTAAGACTTTTCCTACCCACCCTTCCTTCCTTCCTTCCCTCCGCCACAGGGGTTACATGTGCATCTGGGCTCTCCCTGACTCCTCTGGCTCCCTCCTTATTTTCTCTATGGGTGTTTTCCCTAATAAGTTTCTCATATGTCTAATCCCATCTTGACATCTGCCTCTCAGAGAACCCAGATTGGCACAAGTGGTACCAGCAGTGGTCCAAACAGGCACTGATGAGCCACAAAGATTTCTGTGGAGACGACCTGGGAAAACTGAGAGAATGGCCTTGCAGGTGTGCTGACTCAGACCTTTAAAAAATCTGGGCAGAATAAGTCCTGCAAAGATAGTGGAGACAGCTGGATAACTGAAGAGTGCTCAGTTGTCTTGAGGCCCCACAGCAGGGTAATGAGAAATGGGTGAATTCTCATTTAGTTAATAAGCGGCTAAGGATTGCGAGAGAGCCAGAGGGCTTCTGTGGAGCTTACAAAGAGGACTTCACCTCCTGCAGTGGAGGAGCAGACACAGCTGAGCCAAAGAGAAGACGTGATCGCGTTGCAGAAGTCCAGGGAGATTCAACAGTCGATACTGATTACGCAGCAGGTCTGTTTGCGGAAGTCAGGGCCACGCAACTTCATGTGGTTGGAAAGACTCTGAAACAAGGGATGAGAACATTTGGCCGGACAGCCCTGAGGATGCTGGCTCTGCAGATACTGGCAGTTTGCAGAGGGGGCCCACTCGCCACTAAGAACCGACGCATCATCATGGCCCCAGTTAGACTGGGGGCTTATGGAAGCCGAGTAATAACCGAAGTGCTGGATGAAACGGGTTCACAGTGGGCCCACTCACCCACCCAGTGGCCATTTCCTAGCCCCAAGTGTGTAACTGGAGGTGACCTTGTAGTTGGCAGTAACCCATGCATGGCTCCTTGGCCTGCTGGGTAAGAGGTGTCACAGTGAGAAACCCAAGCAGAAACCTCGGAAACTGCCCTCCCGCCACGGACGAGATAGTAAATTGTGATGGTGAGTGTTGTATCAATTTGCCTTAGGCCACAGTACCCAGCTGTCCAATCAGACACTAGTTTAGGTGTTGCTGTGAAGTACAGTAGTCCCCCCTTATCCTTGGTTTCCTTTCCATGGTTTCAGTTAGCTACAGTCAACAGCTGTCAGACAACATTACATACAGCAAGATTTTGAGACAGAGACCACATTCGTGTAACTTTTACTACAAGATATTGTTATAACTCTTCTATTTTACTATTATTGTTGTTAATCTTACTGCGCCTAATTCATAACCTATCACAGATATGTATGTATAGCAAAAACTATATATAGGGTTCAGTACTATCCATGGTTTCAAGTATCCTTTGGGGATCTCAGAACGCATCCCCTGTAAATAAGGGGGAACTACTCTATTTTGTAAATGTGGTATCTATGGTCAGTTAAGCAATGATTACCTTCGAAAATGTGGGTGGGCCAAATCCAATCAGCTGGAAGCTTTAAGAGCAAGACTGAGGTGTCCTTGAAGAAATTTCTATTTCCGCTCTCATCCCGTTAATTTCAGGCCGCCTAACCAGCGCCCAAAATTGCGTGTTCTGGTTCCTTGCCATATACATAAAAACCAGACAAAATGACCCAGCCAAGTACTTGGGCCTTTGTCACTGGCTACCACAACTGACACGATGGGCACATCAGCAGAGAGCCACAGTGGCTGAGATGGAAGCCGACAGCATGAACTCCTGCTTACCAAGGAGACCTAGCAGGACTCCTCTGACAGGTGACTCTGCCTCAACTCACCTTGGTCTTGCTGATTCTTAGCACTGTACCACAAGGCTTCCTACCCACCCATCCTTCCTTCCCTTGCTTCTCCAAAGGTTAGCTTTCCCAGACTCCTCCACTTCCCCATCTTCCCTCAAAATCTCCTACACATCTCATCAAGGACCTCAACTAACGGAGAGAGAAGTCTAACTTAGGTATTCACTAGGAAAGCTCTGGTCCTCCATTTTGCAGGGTCAGAAATTCAAGTTTAATAATTTACTAAGGGATATTAAAGATCCTGTGAGCTAGTCCCTACTGAACTCATAACAGACTGGCAGATAAAAGAAAGCTAAGACTCAAAATGAGAAGGAACTACCCAGAAGACCACAAAGATAGGTAATGGAGCTAACAAAGTGTCTCATCCCAGAAGTAGTGGCTACTTGAACACTGGACTAAACCTAGGAGGTAGCCTGGTATGTCTGGAACACAAAAAGGAAGCTGACTAGCCAAAAGGTGGAAACAAACCAAATATCCACCTACCAAGGAGGGGATAAACAAAATGATATAGCCACACAATGGGATACTATATAGCTATAAAAAGGAATGAAGTACTGATACACACTATACTGTAAATGGACCGGGTTAACAAAATGTGGTACGTGTAAGCCATGGAATACTACTCAGCCATGAAGGATGACTTAATGCATTTTGCAACAATATGGATGGAACTGGAGACTATGATCCCAAGTAAAGTATCTAAAGAATGGAAAAGCAAACACCACATGGACTATTAAATTGGAACTAACTGATGAGCACACACGTGCATAGAGGGAAGGATAACTGAATGGAAATCAAAGGGGGAGAAAGGGAGGAGGGGAAAGCTGAAAACCTACCTAACAGGTACAATGAACACTATCTGGGTGACAGGCACATTATAACCCTGACTCAAGCATTACAAAAGTGATCCATGTATCCAAAAACATCTGTACCCCCATAATACCTTGAAATTAAAAAAAATTATACTAACTTAAATAAGCCAGACACAAAAGGCCATGACTGTATGATTCCACTTATTTGAAATTCCCAGAATAGGCAAACCCATAAACATAAAGCAGATTGGTGGTTGACAGGGACAGGGGACCGGGAGGGTAGGGTGGGGAGTGGGGCCAGATGGAGAGTTAAGTCATTGCTTAATGAGTACAGGGTTTCATTTTGGGATGAGGAAAATGTTTTGGAACTAGATAGAGGTGATGGTTACACATCACTGTGAATGTACCAAATGCCAGTGAATTGCTCCCTTTCAAATGGTTAATTTTATGTTATGTGAATTTTACCTCAATACAAATAAATAAATAAATTGCAGAGAAAAATGTGGAAAGAGACTTATCAACCAAAAACGATTTGAAAAAGGAAAAAGACATTTAAAAAAATTTAACACGGGGGTTAGGGAGGGTGCTGGCTGATTTTAAGAATCCTTTCACATTCAGATCGAGCTGTCCAAACCTAGTATAACACACTTCTCACGGTATAGTTCTACCTGCCAACTGGAAAGGTCCTACAATGCTGCTTCAACATCTATTAATAGCATGAAGACTAGACTGCTAGAGTTGTCGGGTATTTTCCCTTTCCTGGCAATTTCATCTTAAATTGGGGTCTGTGGGTCTGAGGGTCTACATGAACCAAAATTCAGGACACATATTTTGATAAGTACCAAGTATATTCTCAGGGACAATGAATTGCGGCTACGTGGCTGTTGAAACTACAGCCCTCTCAATGACTCTAACATTCATGGGATTAGAAGAATTCAGCCCCAGAGGTTTTATACACAAAAATAGTAACAATATAACTGAATCTGACTGCATTGTAAAAACACAGTTCATTTCCCAAACAAAATAACTGAATCTGACTGCACTGTAAAAACACAGTTCATTTCCAAATCTTCTGAGCAGCTGAACAGGCTTCAGTGATGCCTGCGGTCCCTGGGATTCAAGGAGTCCCGCTCCTGGGAGCGCCGGGCCCTTTTATGCCTGTGCAATTTGTCGCGGCTCCTACTTCTACTTCTATGCCTATGCCCTTCAGAACGCCCCTTGTTCTGGCTAGAACGTGTGTCTAAGCTTCGCCCTCTGTCCCTATCCTTGTTCTTTTCTTCTCTTGCCTCCCTCCTGCTTGAGGACTTGTGCTCATGTTTGGCTTTCTCCTTCTTCGGCTCCCTCTCCAAGTCCTCTGGTCCTCCCCGGCACGGGGTCCTGGCCTCAGGGGAGCCCAAGTAGCGCTTCCGGCCCTCCCTGGACTCTGGCTTCTCCACTCTCTTGGAGCTCTTGCTGCTGTGCTTCTTAGGGCCAGGGTCAGCCTTCTCCTTTATTGCCTTGCTTCTGGGTGATGAAGAGGAGGGCGGCTGCTCTGCCTGTACTCCCCGGTCACTCTTCTCCTTTTCCTTCTTTCTTTTCTTTTTTTCCTTTTTTTCTGGAGGAAAAAAGGGGTTGGGGACAAACAATAAGAAAAGTGAAAAAATAAAGAACTCCTTCAATACAAGTGCCATTCTTCTCTGACTACATTACTGTAAGACAGGTGTTGTAGTTCAAAATATTCACATGCCAGGAGGTGGACAGTGTGCATAACAAAAACATCCTTGGAAGCAGCGTGAAGTAGTCATAGTCCAGCCTTCCAGAAAAGTGCCTCCGAGAAGCCGACTTGGATGTCTGTCACCCTTGAAATGTCAAGTTGCTGTACAAGGCAGCTCCCATCCTGAATTATCACTTTAAAGACATTATCTCCAAACACAGTCACATTCTGAGGTACTGGGGGCTAAGACTTCAACATACCAACTTGGGGGGACACACTTCTGCCCATAACACTAGCCTTCCACTGACACCTCCCCTTTTCCTAATTAGAATAAGGTGCCCCATGCCTTCCCTCTTCGCACACAAGAGCTGATCACCAACTATCAGTGAACGCTAGCAAGAGCACAGACTAAAACTACCCAGAATCTTCTCTTGGGTCTTAACACTTTACCTTTTTTGTGTCTTTTTGTGGGTTTGTCATCTTCAGAGCCCTCAGACAAACTCGGTAAGGGGGTACGAGCCCCACAGCCCTTCTCTTGGAGCTCTTTGGTCACGTCATCCAGTTCTTCTGAGTCCTTAGGAGCCCGATAATTAGACACGTGGTCCACTCGGATAGTTCGTCCTTTAATCTACACAGACAGGAAAGATGGCCTTCATACCGAACTATCTGAACCCAAGCTACAGAGAACCATGGTCTGAACCACATCCATTACCTTCCTGTTAACTCTGTCACTAAAGCAGACCTGCCCAACTGCTGTGTCACAGCACGTGTGTCTAGACAGTAATACTTTCAGCCCTTAGGGAAGCCAGGTGGGGGCCTGGGGCAGCTGGGCCATCAGCCTCGCTAGTTTACCTCAGGGTGCCATAAAAATAGCCTCGTGTTTTACGTGTGCCATGAAGTGAAAAAAGACAGGGAAGCACTGCCCCAAAGCACAAGCATCAGGGAAGTGTGAGAATTAAATGCACAATGAATTATCCCAAATCTGTAACATTAGTTTACAGTGAAACATACCCTGCGAAAGCTGGGCAACTAGAAGGAATTCTTAAAATCTAGCTCCATGCTACCCTGCTTTCTCAACACAGTAACTAGGAGGAGGCAGAGTCAGACCAATAATTGGGAGGGAGGATGGAACTGAGAAAGGGCCACTTTCTTTTTTCTTAAGCCCTCACACCTGGCTCTATCCCTATCATAATGGAACTGGCTCACTCTGATTCTTGTGCTGACTCATGACTGTCCAAGTGAACAACAACAAAAACTTAAAATAAAAACACTGTATTTTCAGGAAGATACAGACTTACTCCATAGGAAATGCCATCTAAAATTTGAAAAATTTGGCTTTTATTGTTTCAATACAAGATCAGATTTTTATTCTTACCTTGAAGCCTGAGCAGCTTCTGTCGCCTATCCTATTCCCCATTTTGAAACATTTTTTAAAACCTTCCTCTTACAGTGACTCCCTCTGACTGTTGGCTCTCTTAAAAATCAAGCCTAGAACCTACTCCACCCTGTTCTATAATCTCTGGCTGTTCTATAATCTCTGACTGTTCTATACTGGTGTAATCGGTGACAAACTCTCCAGGTCAAGAGGTATCCCTCACCCTGTTACCATATTCATTTCCAATGCAGCATTTCCCTCAATGTGCACAGGAACCCCGTGGAGCATACTTAAGCCTGACTCGCCCTGTCTCCTTCTCTCAGCTCAGTGCCTCACAAAGGGGGGGATGAGAGGGACAGAGGACAGAAAATTTCAGAATGAGTTACTTTTGTAAAATTTGGCATTAGATTTTAAGTAGAGGATTCCAAGGGCGCAATATGCTAGGTCACTGGAGACATATGACACATATACACGGCTATGTCTTAGGTTATGAGGCCATGACGAAGCCCAAATCCCCTGACACACAGCAATACAGAAGAGCAGCGTTTGCTAGTCTCTTGTTCTCCAGTGTGCCAGAGATGAGTGGAGGGGGAGGAAGAAAAGGTAAAAAACAGAGGCCTGGATGGGGAGCAGGCCTGGTACGTATGCTCCTGGAGAGATGGTTTGCTAACAGATGAGGGTAAAAAAAAACAAGTCCTGACAGAGCCGTGAGCAAAAAGAACTATTTCCTGGGATTACTTCCTGGCCAGTATGCCTCCACACCTCTGCAGCCCTCAGAACACACACAAGCTAACCAATACTGTCCTTTTGCCTGTGGGGACCAGGTAGAAAACAAAACCTAACTCTACACATGGAAAGAGTCCAGCCAAATCCTGCTTAATAAACACACTTACCTTGATCCCATTAAAATTGTCAACAGCCAGAATTGTGCTCCTCTGGTCTTCATAGCACAGGAAACAGAATCCTTTGGATTTCCCAGTCTTCTTGTCCCGTACAAGATTAATGTTAACAATCTCCCCATACCTATTTATTTCATAAAAGAATAAGACGCTGTTGACTTAAAATGCAAAAACTTGCAGTCTGGGTGATAAAACAAAATTCAAATAATACAGTCTGTACGGGAGACACATCCAGAACAAGATAACATAGAAATGTTGAAAATCAAAAGTCAGACTAGAAAAGGAATACCAAATCAAAAAAATGGGTGGCAATATCAAAACCAAAGACAAATTCAAGGCTGAAATAAAAACATTATGTAGGACTAAGAAGGTGATTTTACACTGAAAGAGGTCCTAATACATAACAAACGTCTAAGTCAGGAAACTTTAAGCATTGATTAAGAAATCAAAAATTTAATTAAAAAACTATTAGAAATACACAGAAAAACTAAAAGAGAAAGGAGAGAATTTAATACATCATCTTTTTTTTTT
>RJWJ010036676.1:0-15943 GCA_004363605.1 Indri indri | reverse complement strand
TGGTGAGGATGGAGTTGTAGGGCTCAACTACAGCTGTGGAAACCTGGGGGGCTGGGTAAATGGAGAATTCCAGCTTGGACTTCTTGCCGTAATCGACAGAGAGGCGCTCCATCAGCAGAGAGGTGAACCCAGAACCAGTTCCCCCACCAAAGCTGTGGAAAACCAAGAAGCCCTGAAGACCTGTGCACTGGTCGGCCTGCAAAAGAAGAGTTTTTAGTGTTGACAGACATCTGGTGAAAGCTGCAATGGATTTCTGTGAATCCATGGTTACAATGATAGAGATTTTAGAACTCTTCTGAACAACATTTGCTAAGAAAACAGTCATAAAGAACTGTTCAGTGCTAAGTGATTCAGAAAAACTTTTTATAATCAACTCCTTGGGAGAAAAAAATCTGCTAAAAAGACTATCTAAAAATAAAGTATTTTCATTTCTTCAGGCAGAGGAATCACAAAGTCTGGAACAGATACAGGGTCCGAGTTTTGCCCTTGCAGTGGCCGCAAAAGCGGACAGATTCTTATCAGCTGGAGAGCTACCAAGGGGCAGTCCCAGGACCACCAGCCCAGGACAATCAATGGGTGTCTTACAAAGATTTGGCAGCTGCTTTCCAAGTTGGAACACAACAGAATAGCCAAGTTCCAATACCCTGGTACTGAAGTCAGGCTGGGTCTGGATCCGGCTCTACCAGTTCCTCACTGTGTGACTGTGACCAAATTCGTTTCTCTCTCAGTTCTCTCATTTATTAAATGAGAATAGTAATCTATCGCAGGTTCTTGAGAATTAAATAAGTACTTGGAATAGGGCTTGGCACAGCAAGCACCCAGGATATGACCTTAGGTACCGGGAAGCCTAGTCATTCGCGGGAAGGTGACTTTCTCCCACAATTCAGGTCAAGACCTGAGATCACTGGGGCTTTCCACCTTGCTGGGTTATTTTGGCTAGCAAACTGCTATTCTACAAAAGGATGATTTTGAACTTTCAGACAAAGCATTCTGTTGACAACCCTTACTTCTCTAAGGTGCTCAGAGATTTGTGGACAATCTTCACGGACCTCTCAGTTCATTTATCCTGTGGGTCCCTACTCTGAGTAACTACATGAGACCAATGTCTGAGGCAGACCCTAACATACCAATTACATCCATTAAGCCACCTGTGGACACAGTAATAATACCAAGGACATTTATAATTGTTTTTGTAGTCAATGAACTTCACTCCAGAACCCTAAATGGCTTCTACTAGGTTTATTTGTCCCTAAAGGCAGGTCCTGATTTCCAAGTCAGTGCTTGTAGCTGAAGCTTAATTTCCAGGCATAGGAACCATTAATTCAGTTTTGCTGGGAAGACTATGATAAACATCTGAGAAAGGTATGAAGCCATGAATGATGCAAGACCATTCTTTTTAGAATAGACCAGTTGTGGCTGGGCTTAGTACAATGTGATTTTCCTGACAAGTTACTCTACCCAAGCCTTCACACTTGATTTTTAGTTAATTACTTACCAGCTGCCCACATGCCTAAGGAGCAAAGAGTCCTCTGATCACCTGGCTCTTAATTAAAATGATCCAAACAGAATACTTCATAAGGAAGTTCCCCTGACTCCACTTTCAGCTTTGTTGGAAGTTCCCAGGGTGGCTGTTTCTAGTCAGTGTTGCACCGGCTTCCTGTCCTCTGAACTGTCTGTATTAACATAAGGCACCAGCCCAGATTTTTTTTTTAATGACTTTGATCAATTAGTTACCTGTAGGAGTCAGCCACTTACTCACTGAGAGACTAACATAACCTAAAATGGGGTGTCTTCGCTTGAAGTAAAATAGGCAAAAGAGCACTTACCCCTGCCCCATAGTTGTTCTATAACCCAGGACCATCTGGTTTAGAAGTCTAGTTAATTTAGTGAGCAGCCTAAATCTCATTTCAGTTGCAAAGAATGGACCTTATAGTTTGGTCTACCTTAAAACTACAGGAGAGAACTCTCACTCTACTTTAAATAAAGTACTGTGTTTACCAGCTTGCGAATTCGGTCCAGGACGAGGTCAATGATCTCCTTGCCAATGGTGTAGTGCCCACGGGCATAGTTATTGGCAGCATCTTCCTTGCCTGTGATGAGCTGCTCAGGGTGGAAGAGCTGGCGGTAGGTACCAGTGCGAACTTCGTCTGGAAAAGGAAAACAAACCAGCCACCCATCACTGAGTTACCTGCACTGGCCTGCTCAGCCCTGGCAAGGGATGGGGGAGACACTGTGTGTGTGTAATCAATGGAGCCCCCAGGACAGACTTCCTGTCCCATCTCACTTGGGTTACTGAGGTCAACTCACCAATGACTGTGGGTTCCAGGTCTACAAACACTGCCCTGGGCACATGCTTGCCAGCGCCCGTCTCACTGAAGAAGGTGTTGAAGGAGTCATCTCCTCCCCCAATGGTCTTGTCACTTGGCATCTGGCCATCAGGCTGGATGCCGTGTTCCAGGCAGTAGAGCTCCCAGCAGGCATTGCCAATCTGGACACCAGCCTGGCCAACGTGGATCGAGATGCACTCACGCTGTGGAAGGAAGAAAGGAAAATGTCAGAATATGACACATCAGACAGACACTTAGGAATGATTCACACCTAAATGACTAATTAACCTTCAAGATAGACGATCACCTTTTTGCAGGCCACTCCTGCCCAGGGAATATTTCACAAGCAAAAATCCTTGTTGAAGACCTAATTCAGAGAAAATGCTGTGGAAAACCAAAGATATGTTAATGAACTATTAGGCAAGGCCAGAACCTTGCTTTCTAGCCACAGTAGATATTCAAGGCTGGGTTTCTACCATTTTAAAATGACATAAGCTGCTTTATAGCAATATAGTTCCCCAGCTCCTGGGAAATGTGCCTGCTGATTTCTTAAACTGATGCAAAATTCCCCCCTCCAGCTCTGATTCATTCCCTGTGTGATTGTGTAACTACTGAGCTCATTCTGGTCCCTCTTTAATCCTATTCTTTCCAAGACAAAAGCATCTCCCTCTCCCCTTTAAAACCAGCTTAAACCAGCAAACTACAGGCATATGACTCATGGAGAAAATGCTAGATAAGCAGCAGTTAGCTGTATTTTAAAAACTGTGGTCAGAAGCAGCTTTTTAACCCTGTGGAAGAATTTAATCTTTAGGAAGAACATTTTTCCTTCACCACCACCACCAAGTTTTCAGGAGAGGGGGACATGTTAACAAAGGCTAGAAGTATTACCAAGACTTTACTGATAGTTTAAGAAATTAGCTATTTCCCAGTAAAATGTAGATATATATCTGGCACTGTGGAAAAAATATGGTTTCAAAATTTTAACAATTATGAGGAAATATTTGTTTTCCTGTACTTGCTGAACATGATCACTTAGAAGTTCCCCAAACCCGTTCCTGCTTAGTAAAATAAGGCAATAAACATAGAATCTGTACCCACAGACTTAAGAGGAAAACAAAAAGTGTTCATTTTATTTCGTCATAAGTCAGATTAGCTACTTTGGAGACTGGCGGAGGACTTTCAAAATATCAACACCAAATTCTCCCATTACATTTTCCCCAAATAGTAGGGTTTTAAGTTTTTAAAAGCTGCTAATAGGAAACAAGTCAAAGAAAACACTGGCTAAGTTTTCAAAGGGCCTAGTTTCATAACCCAGGATAATAAAAACCCTAATTACTCACAACCTTTGACTTATGATCACCTTTCCGCCTACACTTCCCATAAAACAATCAAGGTCTTCTGACCACATCAGCAAGCTCAGTATTACCTGTGTCTACTCGCCCAGCTCTAGGGCTGTGGGAGAGCTGGAGCTGTTTGTTAATGAGCCCATGACTATCCACCATTGCATCATGTTTACCTTTAATTGGACTTTGGAAATTCTACAGCCCCAAAAGGCTAGAGAGAACCAGGTATCTGTTCATGAGGGCCCCGCGGCCAAGGAGATGAAGGATCTGAGAAGATTCACTCATTCTAACAAAGTGCTTCTTCTCCTGAAACCTTCTGAGCCCCCAATTTTTTTTCCCATCGCTCATCAACCTAAATTGCTTTTTTGAAGCTTAGCTGGCAAAGTCAGTGGCCACTGCTTGCCCTCCACTCTCCCTGGCCACCTGGGAGATGTACTGAGGCACCGGTGATGGAGTCACTCAGTCTGATGTTCGCCATCTCTCCCAGAAAATCACCAATGTGATCAGTGTCTACCTACACCGATCTGCTGCTGCTGCCACTCTGTCCTTTCAACGGTCCCACTACTTTCTGAATCACACTTTTACCAGTATCTTTTTGGTCTTGCTGGTAAAAAGCACAAGGAAGTTGTTACAATCAGACATATTTTTGATAACTATGGTAGTCTCAGAAGAGTCTCTGGTCAACTAACTATTCACTGTATTCTTTCTTAAGATACTATTTTGAAACATTTGATACATGAATAATTGTTTAAAAACATGGTTTCTTTTAGGTAGGCCTCCCATAGATGTTCTCTAAGTTGTTTTCAATACCTCTGGGAGCTATATAGAAAATACTGAAGTCGTGTATAATTCCACGTTTCTTGAAAACTGAACCTAAGAATTCGTTGTCAGTACTAGTTTACTCTGTGGTTTTTAAAGAAAACATCCTTTTATGGACTTGTTTTTAAAACTCGGCTTCAGTAGAAAGTTTCAGCTATAAACCTCTCACTAGAAATGCAGGCTTAGACAAAGTGACAGTTAATTATTCCCTTCAGAGGAGGAGCCCGCCTCCGTCCTTCAGGTGGATTGGCGCAATTGGAAGGTCTCCACAGTTTGGCCACAGGTGACTCAGCAGCGAGTCACAGGGCGCTAGAGAGGGGGCGCCAGGAAGTGTTTGCACCGTCCGTGCGGGAGCGCTCGAGGTCCTCCAGGCTCCAGGGTGTGAGGCAGTGGGAAGGTGAGGTCACTTGGGAAACGGGGGCGGAGACTTTTAGTTTCAGGTTCTTGGGGGTCAATGAGAAGGCTCTTCGACCTTCGCAGGGCGGTAGCGGGCCCTGGCGGGATTGCCGTCTCACTAGGATCAAGAGGACTTTCCATTTCCACCGAGGGCAGAACCCGCGCCACATTTTCGAGCCCTAAGCGGTGTCTGCCCGGTGAACTCGGCTTTCTCTGTCCGGCCACCAGAAGCCAGTTTGACCGGAGGAGCCCGAAGCCGTCGGGAGCCGTCTCGGGCACGGCCGCAGGGGCAGCCGTCAGCTCCGCACGCCCCGCCGCCCCTTCAGACACACACTGCGCCCCCCCCGCCCCCGGCCGGTTCCCCACTCACCATGACGGGGACTTGTCGGGCTGTACGGCGCTGAAGGAGGTGAAGGGACGGCAACAAGGAGCTCCCACTAACAGACTACCAAGGAGTCCGGGGGAGAAGTAGTGAGAGAGCGGCCGGCCCGGAGGAGCCCTATATACCCCGTCCCCGGCCACGTGTCGGGAGGGCGGGCCTGGACCCCGCCCCGGCCGCCGCGGCCCCGCCTGCAGGTCCTGCGGCCGCGAGCCGGACGCCAGGCAGCGCCGGGCCGGCGGGGAGGGGAGGGGCGCGCGGTGCTGATTGGCGGATTCAAAAGTTCAAACCAAACTCTCCGGAAGGAACCAGAAGTGGGAAGGGGCGGAATCCTCCAGGCACAGGGGAATGGGTGGAGTGGGAAAGGGATGGAGACGGCGATTGAGAAGAAAAGGAATGCGAAGCGTCTGCGCTGTGCCCGGTGGGCGCGGGGCGTCAGCGGGGCAAAGCCCGAGCGAGGGGTAGCGCCGGGGAAGGAGGGCGGCGGTCGCGCCCGGGGAGAGAGGCCCGCCTCTGCCGCCCGCCCTCCCGGCCGTGCCAGTCGCTGCCGCCCAGCTCCCTACAAGGCCAGGCCTGCAGCCGCCCGCCCGCCCCGGGCGCCCGGGGAGGTGCCGGCGCTGAGTCCGCCGGCTGCCGGTTCTGCCCCGCTGAGTCCTGGAGCTGCCTGGCACCCGGCTGGCGGGCGCCCGCTCCCCTCGCAGCTGAGGGATGTCCAGGGAGAAGGCCTTGTTCCCGTATCCTAGACCTTAATTACTACATACGGGCCTTGAACCCTTATTCTCACCTGTTTGGCTGCTTTTCTTACCCGTTTACTTAACTCCGTTTTTTTTTTTTTTTTTTTTTTTTTGAGACAGAGTCTCGCTCTCTTGCCTGGGCTTCCCAAGTAGCTGGGCGCGCACCTCCACGCCCTGCTAATTTTTTTTTCTTTTAGTAGAGACGGGGGTCTCTTGCTCAGGCTGATCTCCTGACCTAAAACGATCCTCCCTTCTCGGCCTCCCAGAGTGCCAGGATTATAGGCGTGAGCCACCACTCCTGGCCCCTTTACTTAACTACTGTTTAAGTGGACCTTTTGGTTCCTAACAATAATCTTTCAGTAGGTGCAAAAGCAATTTTCGGTTCATTGTAATAAAAGCTTCCATTTTTTGATTGCTTACTATGCAGAATGATTGGCTTTTCACATTATTTCATCCATAGGACAAGCCCTGTGAGTTTTTATCCCCATTTTACAGATGAGGAAGCTAAGGCTCAGAGGAATTAAATAGTTAAAAGGTCACACAGTGGGAGAGGAGGAGCTAGAACCCAGCTACCTGTGACTGCCTTTCAGCACTAACTTGTACTGGCTCATATTAAATATACCTTTCTGACCATCTCTGCAAAGGTTTATTTCTCAGAAGCATCCTTTACTTTATTGGTGTTGTTTTTGTTTCCCTGCAACTTCATCATGTTATCTTAGATCATATATTCTTTAACTACCTTTGGGAGATAGAGTTTGTGGAAATATTGAGGGAACAAAAGTGAACTTTCTACAGAATAGAAGTTACAGGGTTTTTTCCTGAAGTAGGAAAGGCAAAATGAAACCAAAAATGGGTTTTGGATACAGAATAGGCAGAACTCAAGATGCACTCCAACTCGCACACACAAAATGGCCCTTGTGGAAACGTGTGGAGACTCCTTTTCAAATTACAGAGCATAGTTCCTTTGTTCATCAAATGCTTATTAGCTGGAGGCGGAGGTGGGAGTATTGCTTGAAGCCAGGAGTCCAGGACCACCCTGGGCAGTGTAGCAAGACTCTGTCTCCAAAAAAATGAAAAAAATTAGCCAGGCATGGTGGTCCACACCTGCAGTCCCAGCTACCCAGGAGGCTGAAGTGGGAGGATTGCTTGAGTCCAGGAGTTTGAAGCTACAGTGTCATGCCACTGCACTCCAGCCTGGGCAACAGAGCAAAACCCTGTGTCTAAAACAAAAAACAAACAAAAAAATTATTGAGCACTGAAAAATTGCATAGCAGGATATTCTGAAATTTGGAATAACTAGCATTTTAGTCCGTTGTTAAATTTTAGTCTTAATTATTAGAGCTTGTCAACTTTTTCATTCATTCCACAAATATATTTAGCACAGGGTCTAGGTGCTTGAGGAATATATATGTGACCAAAATTGACTGACCTCTGCCTCATGGGGAGTATATTCTAGAGAGGGATAGGAAAGAAACACAAACAATGAACATAATAAATGATTATATATCATTTGTTAGAAAGCGAAGAATGCTATAGAAAAATATAAAGCAAAAGTAAAGCCAAATGAGAGTGCTGGGGGTGGGGTGAAGGGGTGTTGTGCAAAGATTTGAAGGGGTTAACTCTGAAGAGTAGTCTCAGAACACCCAATAGCTGGAGCCAAGTCCCCCAGGCAAGAGTGAGCCTTTTGTGCTCCAGGAAGGAAGAGTGGGGAGGCCAGCTGGCTGGAAAAGATGAATAGTAAAGAGATGACATTGAAGAGGAAACAAGAGGCAGATCTTCTAGCTCCTTGTAAGCTACTGCAAGTGCTGTGGCTTTCACTCTGACATGGGGAGCCAATGTATGTAGAGAAAGAGAAGTAGCATGACCTCATTAACTTTTTGAAAGATCACTTTGGTTGATGTATTGAGAATAGATTATAGGAGGGTGCAGGTAGAATCAGGGAGACATCTTAAGGTGATATTCATTGTAGTAATGCATTTGGAAGATGATGAAGACTCAGACCAGAGTGGTAGCAGAGGAGGTGATGAAAAGGGGCTGGAGTTGGCTATGTTCTGAAAATAGGGCCAAAATAATTTCCTAAAGGCCACAGGTGAGGGAAAGAGATGTCAAGAATTACTCTAGCGTTTTTGCCTGAGTGAATGAGAGATGGATTTGCCATCACCTAATGCAAAAGGCTGCGAATGGGGCAGGAGCGGAGGGGGATGATACCCGGGTTTGTTTTCAGTTATGTTAAGTGGACATGTTGACTTCCACATGGAGGTGGGGATGAACAGTGCACAGCTGGAAATGAGTCAAGATTTCAAGGGAGAGAGATCTGGGTTACAGATACACATCCTAAAGCCATGACATTGGCTGAGATCATCAAAGGAGTGAGTGTAGATATAGAAGAGAAGAGGAGGCCAGGAGTTTGAGACCAGCCAGAGCAACATAGCAAGACCCTGTCTCTACAAAAAATAAAAAAACTAGCTGAGCCAAGAGGATTGCTTGAGCCTAGGAGTTCCGGGCTGCAGTGAGCTATGATGATGCCATTGCACTCTAGCCTGGGCAACAGAATAAGACCCTGTCTCCATTAAAAATATATATATTGCCTTTCCATCTGGCAGCAGCCATCAGGTAAGCCAAGACGGGTGCATACAAGTACGTCCAGGAGGTATGGAGGAAGAAGCAGTCCGATGTAATGTGCTTTCTTCTGAGGGTCCGCTGCTGACAATACTGCCAGCTCCCTGCACTCCACAGGGCTCCCTGCCGCCCAAACCCAGCTGGATAAAATGCACCAAGCAAGGTTATGTCGTATATAGGATTGATGTGCACCATGATGGCCACAACCGCCCAGTTCCTAAGGGTGCAACCTATGGCAAGCCTGTTCATCATGGTGTTAACCAAATAAAGTTTGCTTGAAACCTTCAGTCTGTTGCTGAGGAGTGAGCTGGATGACACTGTGGGGGTTCTAAGAGTCCTGAATTCTTACTGGATTGTGAAAGATTCCACATACAAATTTTTTGAGGTTATCATTAATCCATTCCATAAAGCTATCAGAAGAAACCCTGACACCCAGTGGATCACCAAACTGGTCCACAAGCACAGGGAGATGTGTGGGCAAGAGCTGTGGCCTTGGAAAGGGCCATAAGTTCCACCGCACTATTGGTGGTTCTCGCCGAGCAGCTTGGAGAAGGTGCAATACTCTCCAGCTCCACCATTACCGCTAATATAAGTAATGTTTGTGAAATTCATACCTAATAAACAATTTAGGATGGTCAAAAATATATATATTAATAATAATAGGCATTTTATTTTTAGATTCTGTTTTCATTTAATTCAAATATTTTTCTTCCTCTCACCTGCTACCACCTCATATTCAAGCAGGCAAGATGTTAGTTTAATGGCTTTGTAGTTGTGATGACCTCAGTTTAGATTCTGGCGTTTTTGTTTCCTGACTGTGGATCCTTGGGCAAATTCCTTGTGCTCTCTAAATCTCCTCCCTTATGAAATGGGATAATATTAATATGGGATAATATTAATATTAATGGGATAATATTAACTCTTAGGTGATACATTGTTGTGAGGATCAAATGAGGTAAATAATACACAACACATACACAATGCCTGTAGCTGTAGTTGTTACTGTTGGAGGTGGTGGTGGTGGACAGAATTAGAGATGAAAGATGCATTCTCTTGCATTTTAAAAACATTTTAAGGCCGGGGGCGGTGGCACACGCCTGTAATCCTAACACTCTGGGAGGCCGAGGCAGGCGGATCGTTCTGAGCTCAGGAGTTCGAGACCAGCCTGAGCAAGAGCGAGACCCCGTCTCTACCAAAAATAGAAAGAAAATTAATTGGACAGCTAAAAATATATAGAGAAAAAAAAAAAATTAGCCAGGCATGGTGGCACATGCCTGTAGTCCCAGCTACTCGGGAGACTGAGACAGTAGGATTGCTCGAGCCCAGGAGTTTGAGGTTGCTGTGAGCTAAGCTGACGCCATGGCACTCGCCCCAGGCAAGAGAGTGAGACTCTGTCTCAAAAAAAAAAAAAAAATTTTAAACATTGGGCTATATATTTAAGTTTGCTGCCCCCTGCTGGAATTTTTTTGGGGAAAAATCTCTTTCTTGGGTGGACAGTTAAAAATTTAACTTTTATAGGCTGGGCAAGATGGCTCATGCCTGTAATCTTAGTACTTGGAGAGGCTGAGGCAGAAGGATTGCTTGAGACCAGGAGTTCGAGAGCAGCCTGAGCAAAATAGCAAGACCCTGTCTCTACACGAAATAAAAAAAATAGCCAGGGGTGGTGGTGCATGCCTGTAGTCCCAGCTACTAAGGATGCTGAGGCAGGAGGATTGCTTGAGGCCAGGAGTTTGAGGTTACAATGAACTATGATGACGCAGCTGTGCTCTAGCCCCGGCCACAGAGCGAGACCCCGTCTGGAAAGGAAAGGAATAAATTTAACCTTTACGTAAACAGATCTTTATGAATCTAAAAATTACTGAGTGAGGAGAGGCAGAAACTGATCTAAATTTGCAATTGAAAAATTTCCAGAATTCACTAAAAACATATTAAGTTTTTTTTAAATTAATTAATTTATTTTCCTTTTTCTTCCCCCCCCCCACAGCCCTTTCTTTTTAAATTTAACAATCTCAATAGGCTTTATTCAGAATTCTAGAATTGGGCAACACCTCATTCCATAAACTAGAACAGGTATTCCAGTGAGCTGAGCCAGAGAGATTGGCTTTATCGACAGAGAAAAGCTGAAGAAAGCAAAAGCAAAGAACAAAGCATGTTATTAGTTACTTTTAGACAGAGCAATAGAAAAATAACTGATTAGTTAACATCAGGTTACTTTAGGCTACCTTTTTTGTGAAAGGATTAAAGAAGAGGGAACTTCATTATCATGCCCATTGAAGATGTAAACTGGCCTGTTTGGAAAATTGGCTGTCATCTCTCTCTTTTTTTTTATTTTCATTTTTTAATTTTTAAAATTTTATTTTATTTCAGAGTATTATGGGGGTACAAACGTTTTCGTTACATAAATTGCTTTTGTACAGTTTGAATCAAAGTTATAAGTGTGCCCATCACCGAGATAGTGTGCATTGTACCTGTTAGGTGTGAATTTACTCATCCCCTCCTCCCCCACACCTGCTTGATTTCCAATGAGTTTTATTTCCATATTGCACATAAGTGTTGTTTGGTTAGTTCCAATTTAATGGTGAGTACATGCGGTGTTTATTTTCCATTCCTGTGATATTTCACTTAGAAGAATGGTCTCCAGTTCCACCCAGATTAATACAAGAGGTGTTAGTTCACCATTTTTATTATGGCTGAGTAGTACTCCATGATGTACATATACCACGCTTTATTAATCCACTCATGTATTGATGGGCACTTGGGTTGTTTCTACATCTTTGCAATTGTAAATTGTGCTGTTATAAACATTTGGGTACAGCTGTCTTTTTTATAAAATGTCCTTTTTTCCTTTGGGTAAATACCAGTAGTGGGATTGCTGGATCAAATGGTGGCTCTACTTTTAGTTCTTTGAAGCATCTCCATACTACTTTCCAAAGAGGTTGTACTATTAACAGTTTGCAGTCCCATCAACAGTGTACAGGTGTTCCTATCTCTCCGCATCCACGCCAAGATTTGTTGTTTTGGGATTTTTTGATAAAAGCCATTCTCACTGGAGCTAGGTGATATCTCATTGTGGTTTTGGTTTGCATTTCCCTGATGATTAGAGATGTTGAACATTTTTTCTTATGTTTGTTGGACATTAGTCTATCTTCTTTTGAAAAGGTTGTGTTCATTTCTTTTGCCCCCTTTTTTAATGTGGTGGTTTCATTTTTTTCTTGATTTGCTTGAGTTCTTTTTAGATTCTGTTTATCAGCCCTTTATTGGATGTGAAGTATGCAAATATTTTCTCTCATTCTGTAGATTGTCTATTTACTCTATTGATATGTTCCTTGGCTGTGCAGAAACCTTTTAATTTGATCAGATCCCATTTATTTATTTTTATTGTTCCTGTGATTGCTTTTGGGGTCTTCTTCATAAATTCTTTGCCTAGGCCGATGTCTATAAGAGTTTTTCCAACATTTTCTTCTAAAATTCTTATAGTTTCATGCCTCAGGTTTAAGTCTGTTATCCATTGTGAATTCATTTTTGTGAGTGGTGAGAGGTGTGAATACTGTTTCAGTCTTCTACATGTGGCTATCCAATTTTCCCAGCACCACTTATTGAACAGACATTCTTTTCCCCAGTGTATGTTTTTGTCTGCTTTATGTCGTTATGTCAAAGATCATATGGCAATATGAGGATGGTTTTATATCTGGGTTCTCTATTCTGATCCACTGGTCTCTGTTCTTGTGCTAGTACCATGCTGTCTGGTTACTGTAACTTTGTAGTATAGCCTGACGTCTGGTAAAGTGATGCCTCCTGATTTGTTCTCTTTGCTTAAGGCTGCCTTGGCTCTTCGGGCTCTCTTCTAGGTCCATATGAAGCATACAATTATTTTTTTCTAGATCTGTGAAAAATGACATTGGTATTTTAATGGGGATTGCATTGAATCTATAAATCACTTTGGGTAGTATGGATATTTTAACAATGTCAATTCTGCTGATCCGTGAGCATGATATGTTTTTCCATTTGTTTACATCCTCTGTGATTTCCTTCCTCAGTGTTTCATAGTTCTCCCTGTAGAGGTTTTTCACCTCCTTGGTTAAATATATTCCTAGATATTTTATTTTCTTTGTTGCTATTGTGAAAGGTATTGAGTCATTGATCTGATTCTTAGCTTGACTGTTGTTGGTGTATATTTGTGTACATTGATTTTGTAACCCGAGACTGTGCTGAATTTATAACATTTATCAATTCCAGGAGTCTCTTGGCAGAGTCTTTGGGGTTTTCTAGATATAAGATCATTTCATCAACAAAGAGTGATAGTTTGACCTCTTCTTTCCCCATTTCTTGATTTCTTTTTCTTGCCTGACTGCTCTAGCTAGAACTTCCAGCGCTATGTTGAGTAGAAGTGGTGACAGTGGGCAAACTTGTCTGGTTCCAGTTCTAAGCAGAATGCTCTCAATTTTTCCCTCTTCAGTATGATGTTGGCCGTGGGTTTGTCATATATGGCTTTTATAATTTTGAAGTATGTTCCATCTATGCCTATTTTGTTACGAGTTCTTATCATAAAAAGGTGCTGAATTTTGTCAAATTCTTTTTCTGCAACTAGTGAGAGGATCGTATGGTCTTTGTTTTTCCTTCTATTTATGTGATGAATCACATTTATAGATTTGCGTACGTTAAACCACTCTTGCATCTCTGGGATGAAGCCCACCTGGTCGTGGTGGAGTATTTTTTTGATATGCTGCTGAAGTTGGTTTGCTAGGATTTTATTGAGAATTTTTGCATTTATATTTATAAGAGATATTGCTCTGTAGTTTTCTTTTTTTGTTGTGTCCTTTCCTGGCATGTTAAGTTTTTAATATAGGGAAACAGATGATGGGCTATATTAACTTTGGATGGACATTTCTCCTCCTCAGACTCCAGGTTCCAAATTGCAATATGAGAGAATTGGACAGGATCCTCTCTAAGGCCTCTTCCAGCCCTAATTCTCCGTTATGTGACTCAAGGTTTCTGCAGTCCATGTGAGCTGGACAAATATGAGCAAAAGTGAAAACATGCTTCATTCAGTCAAGGTCTTCTTGACGGAAGAATCACCAGTACGTTAGATAAATAATTATAGATGGGGCTTTTGCTGAAGTCTTACAACACTTTAGGAGAATAAGTGTTGCATATCTACTTAGCATAGGGGAACTTGAACTTTAAATTGCTGTCTTATATCATGTCCACAAATCAATAGTAAAGAGAAAAGAATTCAGATAAAACTGAACCATATATTTTTTTCAGTCTAACTCCTATTTTCTATGCTGGGATACTAGTAATACTGAATAATTTATTTGTGTTCAGTTATAAATTACATGTTACAAATAATAATGGCATGGGAATATTTTATGCTCATATAGCAATTTATAACAAAATGTTTCCTACTCCAATAATGCTTTGGTGGAGTTTTTAAAAATGAAGTTTGGGAGTTTTTCTTTTCTTTTTCTTTTTCTTTTTTTAGAGACTGGATCTCACTCTCTCCCCTGGCTAACATGCAGTGGCAGGATCATAGCTCGCTGCAGCCTCAAACTCCTGGGCTCAAGTGATCCTCCGTGTAGCTGGAACTATAGGCATGTGCCACCATGCCTGGCAATTTTTTTTTTTTTTTTTTTTTGAGATGAGGTCTCGCTATGTTCCCCAGGCTGGTCTTGAACTCCTGGCCTCAAGTGATCCTCCTGCCTCAGCCTCCTGAGGAGCTGGGATTACAGGCATAAGCCACCTTTTTAACAAAGGTATTTATTACAGAACTGTGGGAAGATAAGGTCCTGAGACTTGAAATAATTTACCCAAACCGCAAGAGGAAGAACTCAGAAAAATGCCTAAAATGATAGTTGCCTGTCTTATTTCTATCTTCTTCCTCAGCCTGTCACTGTTTTTTCTTCTTATTACCCCTTGTAAATACAGAATAGCAGGACATTATCTTCTAAGGTAATATGTTATTTTCTTTTACAGGAAAAAGATCCTTTAACTTTCACTTACTGCTTCTTTACCCCATAAATGTCTGCAGCCTTTATAACTTTCTTACAAATTCTTTCAAAGTTCTCTTCCTCCCTGATCAGAGCAGTGTTTTGGACTACTTCCCTTTCACCAGGACTGAAATGCTAGCTCCATTCTGGGAGATTACCACAGAAGACTGGCTTTCATCTCTGCAATTTTACATTTCCTTCCCATTGAGATGTCACCTGGCTTGTTCTGATCTTCTTTCTGTCCCCTGCAGATACAATGCTTTGGAATGATTTCCTCACAGTGACCAGCTGAAACAGCTGAGTAGGTTGCCTTTGCCCTGTATTTCCACTCTGTATCCCTACAGCCAAGCCTTCTTACACAAATTCTTTCTAATCTTCCCTGTAATTAACCACCATTCCCCTGGCCTCGCCTCCCCCATCCCTTTAGGATATAAAAGTCTCTTATAGAAAATTAAAGGGAACTACATTCTTGAATTATCTACATTATTATTCTAGTAAGTAGACCATATCTTTTCTATTTGTAGTAATGTTTACTTAATAAATTTATTCATGTACATAAAAAGCACTTAGGCAGTCCAGAGTAGAAGGCCCCTAAAGGGTCTCTTTCCTTGTAACTACGACTTCTTGCCAACAGCCAAGACAATGGGAAATTTTCTTCGGGACATGAATCTCCGGACAACCTTTTTCCTTTCACTTTTCTTGGTATCTCTCTACCTGCCCCCTCCTTTTCTTGCCTCCAGGACACTGAGCCAGCCATTATCAAGTACACTAAATTTTTGGTTTTTCCTACATAATTAGGACAACAGAACCTCAATATAAGGGAATATCAGCATAAATTATACAGTTAGGAAACAGGTGAAGCAGTCTCCTTTTACTTAGGTACAGTTATGTGTCCCTCAACGATGGGGATAAGTTCTGAGAGATGTGTCCTTAGGCTATTTTGTCATCATGCGAACATCGTAGAGTGCACTTATACAAACCTAGATGGTATAATGTACTACACACCTAGGCTACGTGGCATAGCCTATTGCTTTTAGGATACAAACCTGTACAGCATGTCACTGTACTGAATACTGTAGGCAACTGTAATATAATGGTAAGTATTTGTATATCTAAACATAAAAACAGTACAATAAAAATATGGTATAAAAAATAAAAAATGGTATACCTATATTGGGCACTTACCATGAATGGAGCTTGCAGACCAGAAGTTGCTCTGGGTGAGTTAGTGAGTGAGTGGTGAGTGAATGTGAAGGCCTAGGACAGTACTGCACATTACTGTAGACTTTCTAAACACTGTACACTTAAGCTACCCTAAATTTATTTTTAAAATATTTTT
>RJWJ010036675.1:0-15946 GCA_004363605.1 Indri indri | reverse complement strand
TTTAACTAAGAATCAATTCTGAGAGGCAAAGTCAATTTCAAGCTACAACATTAGACATCCATAGATTCCTAACTAAACTCTCCCCATTGTAAACTGCACGAATAATAGATGAAAACAAACTAAAATTTGAAAACACCAATCGCTGTTATACAAAACTCCAACAAGACCAAACTAGGATAAAGTAAACCAGAGAAGAAAAACAAATCCTACTTGAAGGTATAAACCTTGAAAAAAATAAATTAATTAAAATAAAATTTTGCGATAGGAAAATTGTATAGAAACCGACAGCTGATGGCCACAGGATCGGTTTAACATATAATTAAGAGTGTAGAACTAGATGTTTTATGTATTATACAAAAACATCATCTGACTGGTAAAATATTTAAAAATCGAATCCACTCTATAAATATTGCTAATTCTATTTAAGTGTTAAATGTGAATATTTTATGTAAGTTGTAGCATGGAAACTCAAAACTACTTGAACTCTTTTGGAGAAAATAATCCTAATTTTACTCTTTTCAACCCTTTATTTTCCATTATATTTTTTGAATTATTTTCTTAGTGGTGGTGTTAGGTAGATAGTGAGGGATTCCTGCTCTTGTAGGGATCAAAGTGGGCGCTGTTGCCCCCATCTTGGTCCTGCCCAACCCTAATTCTTCATACCTGGAAGAGGAGGGAATACCCTATGAATCTGCCAGTCAGAGCTTAGTGTGCCAGCTGCAAAAGAATGTAGAGGACTCTCTAGCCCATGGGCCAAGCCACATGAGTACCTAAAGTCTGGAAAGTGACCTAGAATCCACATGCGCAGTAAGACTTGGGTCGTGTAGCTCCCCAACTGTCCAATCAAAGTGGTTCTGTCAGGGTGATGTTTGAACCACGGAGAGGTCCGCATCCAGACACCATAAAATAAGACGCACACCATAACCAATCTATCTCTCTTTTGTGCCCTTTGTTCCGTTCGCTCCAGAGCATACTAAATGCACCTTAATTTATGACAATCTACTTTAGACTTACATTAACTTAACTCCAGGGACTTACAGGAATGTTACTCATATATAGCTCTGTTCCCTATTCTCCTTATCAAATGCTGATTTTGTTTACGTGTGTGCGTATTTTATGTATATGTGTGTGTATATAAATACATCCTGTATAATATATAGTATATGTATCTAGGCATATTTTGTTTTATTTCATTTCACTTTATTGTGCTTCACAGATACTGTGATTTTTTTCAAATTGCAGTTTTTGCAGCAACCCTGTATTGACCAACTTGGCACCAATTTTTCAGCAACTGTGTTCACTTCATGTCTCTGTGGCACATTTTGGTAATTCTCACAATATTTCAAACTTTTTTCTTTTTATTATATCTATTATCATTATCTGTAATCAGTGATCTTGGAAGTTACTATGGTAATTTTTGAGAGGCACCTGGAATCCCATCTATATAGAATGGTGAACTTAATTGTTAAATGTTTCGTGTACTGACAGCTCCATTGACTGGCTGTTTCCTCAATTTCTTTTTTCTGTCCTTCTATATTCCCTGAGGCACAACAATACTTAAAATAGGCAATTGATAACCCTACAATGGCCTCTAAATGTTCAAGTGAAAGAAAGTCACACCCCTCTTACTTTAAATCAAAAGCCAGAAATGATTAACCTTAGTGAGGAAGGCATGTCAAAAGCCAAGTAAGACTGAAAGCTGGGTCTCTTGTGCCAAACATTTAACCAGGTGCTGTTCCTGTCTTTCGCCCACTTTTTAATGGGGTTGTTTGATTTTTCTTGCTGATTTAGTTGAGTTCTTTGTAGATTCTAGTTATTAGCCCTTTATCGGATGTATAGCTTGCAAATAATTTCTCCCATTCTGTAGGTTGTCTATTTGCTCTATTGATTATTTCCGTAGCTGTGAAGAAGCTTTCTGTTTAATCAAACCCCATTTATTTATTTTGTTGTTCCTGTGATTGCCAATGGAGTCTTCTTCATAAATTCTTTATCTAGGCTGATATCTAGAAGAGTTTTCAACCATTTTCTTCTAGCATTCTCACGGTTTCATGCCTTATGTGTCAGTCATTTATCCATGTAAATGGTTTTATAGCTGGGTTTTCTGTTCCACTGGTCTATGTCTCTATTTTTGTGTAAATGCCATGCTGTCTTGGTTTCTATAGCCATGTAGTATAGTTTGAAGTCTGGTAATGTGATGCCTCCCTATTTGCTACTTTTGCCTAAGATTGCCTTGGATATTTGGGCTCTTTTCTAGTTCACACAAAGTGTATAGTTACTTTGTCTACATCTGTGAAATATGATGTAGGTATCTTCATGGGGATTGCATTGAATCTGTAATTCACTTTGGGTTTGATTAACCAGAAATAGAAGAGAAAGAACCCAAATAAACTCAATCAGAAATGAAAAAGGAGATATTACAAGTGATACCACACAAATGCAAAATATCATCTGTAAATACTATGAAAGTAGAAAGAGTAAATTAAATGCAATGTAAACAGAAGAAAAAAGTAACAAAAATTAAATCAGAAAGCAACAAAAGTGAAAACAGGAAATCAACAGAAAAAAATCAACTTAATTAAAAGCTTACGCTTTCAAAAGATCAATAAAACCAATAAATTTCTAGCCAGGCTAACCAAAAAAAAAAAAAAAAAAGCAAGAAATAAAACACAAATTTTAAATATCAGAAATGAAAGAGGGGGCCAGGCGCGGTGGCTCATGCCTGTAATCCTAGCACTCTGGGAGGCTGAGGCGGGCGGATTGTTTGAATTCAGGAGTTCGAGACCAGCATGAACAAGAGCGAGATCCCATCTCTACTAAAAAAAATAGAAAGAAATTAATTGGACAACTAAAAATACATAGAAAAAAATTATCCGGGCATGGTGGCGCAGCTACTCGGGAGGCTGAGGCAGAAGGATTGCTTGAGTCCAGGAGTTCGTGTGAGCTAGGCTGACGCCACAGCACTCACTCTAGCCTGGGCAAAAAGAGTGAGACTCTGTCTCAAAAGAAAAAAAAAAAAAAGAAAGAAAGAAATGAAAGAGGGGACATCACTACAGATCCCATGGGCATTAAAAGAATAATAAGAAATACTATGAACAAATCTATACAAACAAACTTGATAACCTAGATGGGATGAACTGATCGTTGAAAAACACAATTGATCAAAACTCATGCAAAAAATAGACAATTTGAATAGGCCTATATCTATTAAATAAATTGATTCATCAATTAATAACCTTGAAAAGCAACAGGTTTAGATGTGTTCACTGGTGAATTCTACCAAGTGTGTTTTTTGTTTTTTGTTTTTTTCCAATTAGTCTTCATACAATTCTGTACAATCTCTTCCCCAAGGTAGAAGCAGAGGGAATTATCTCTAAAACATTCTCAGGCCAGCATTACCTTAATAACAAAACCAGACACAGACATCTGTAGAAAAAAAATACAGAGCAATATCTCTCATGAACACAGATGTCAAAATTCTCAATAAAATATTAGCAAATCAAATCCAACAGTGTATTAGAAGAATTATACACCATAACCACATGGATTAATCCCAGGTATGCAAGACTGGTTCAACATTCAAAAATGAATTGATGTAATCCATTACAGCTAGAAAAGAAAAGTTACAAGATCATATCCATAGATGCAGAAAAAGCTCTCAGTAAAATCCAACACTATTCATCATAAAAACATTCAGCAAACAAGGAATAGAGGGGAACTGCTAAAAATCCCCTACACTTAACATCATACTTAATAGTGAGAAACTAAAAACTTTCCCATTAAAATCAGGAACAAGGCAAAGATGTCCCCTTTACCACTGGTTTTCCACATCATGGAAGTCTTAGCTAATATAATAAGATAAGAAAAGGAAATAAGAGGTGTACAGATAGGGAAGAAATAAAATTGTTTTTGTTTGCAGATAATATGATCATCTACATGGAAAATCCAGATGAATCAGCAAAAAATGGAAACTAGTAAGTGATTATAGTAAGTTCACAAGATAGAAGGTTATACACACAAGTCCATCACTTTCCTATATATCAATAATACACAGTAGATTTTGAAATTACCATTTACATGTTGCAAAATGAAATACATACCATATTTGTACAAGAAAAATGCAAAACTCTGATGACAAATATCAAAGAAGAACTAAACATGTTTTCATGAACAGGAAGACCCGATATTGTACAGCTATCAGTTCTTTCTAACTGATCTGTAGATTCAACATTTTTATGTATTAGTTCAAATCAGTCTTGTTAAAATCAGCTTTTCTCTCATTCTAATAATGTGAAAAAGGCTAAAATGGGCCAGGTGCAGTGGCTTATGCCTGTAAGACCAGCACTTTGGGAAGCTGAGGGGGAAGGATCACATGAGCTCAGAAGTTTGAGACAAACCTGGGCAACATAGCAAGATACTGTCTCTACAAAAAAGTAAAAAAATAAAAAAAAATTAGCTGGATATGCTGGCTCATGCCTATAGTCCCAGCTACTCAGCTACTCAGGAGGCTGAACCAAAGACCTCTTGATCCCATAGTGAGGTTGCAGATTGGGCCATTGCACTCCAGCCTGGGAAACACAGTGACACCTTAGCTCAAAAATAAATAAATACAAATAACAAAGGCTAAAATGCTAATGCATATTTTATCGACTCATTGTTTTTTTTTTCTTGCCTATATAAATTAAAATAATTCTATTGTAGATTTTTCTTAAAAATATTCCGAATGAACCCAGTATACTACAGCATTGTTGCAATATAAAAAAACTCTGAAATCCTATAAAAAGAAACGCATCACGATCATTAAACTATGCAAAGATAAAGCGTTGGTAGTACTAAACAAAGAGTCACAGCATTAGGAAAAAATATAAACTGGGATCTCCTAACATAGTGCTTCAGTATTCTTGCCATTATTAGTGTTTTTCCACAGAGAAATTTTGAATAAAATGCCTTTACTAGATATCTCTGCCAATAAAATTGACAAGATAGTTGCAGAAAAGCTTTCAAATCCATTGAAAAAGCAATTTATATTCAGTTTACACTCATGTATAGTTAAAGAATAACATCAGGATTCAGCTTCTTCTAAGTAGTCTAAGAATAAATTTCACCAGCATTGATTTAGTCAGCACATTAAAAGTATGCTCTTTAGGGTTTTTTTTTTTCCTCAAATGTAGTACATGATTTACATTATAGCAAGAATGAAAAAATATCCATACCTCTTCTAGAGAATTCCTTTGGTATTATCTGTGAATATGTTAAAGAACAGTAAGATCTCAATCTAATGTTATATGACTAAGTCACTAATTTCCTTGAATTTGCACTAACTGTTAAAATTTACAAAACTCATAATTTATACTAGAACAACAGGAATCCAGGATCTCCCACTGCTATAAAGAACACTTTGTTTTTCTTTTTAGAATATATAGCCTTTCTTGGAAAAAAAATCTTTAAAAATTTCATCTATATCTGTGTCAACTTACACTCTAGAAAAATATTAAATGATAACTTCTTGCAATGGCTCCCGTCTTATACTGGAGAATGAGATAAAAACTGTATCTGACAGGTAACAAGTACACATTGAGTCTATTCTGTTAACAGGAAATTATGAGTGTTGACCTCTCTCTACTAGCAGCTAAATAGGCTAATAGAACTAGCTGGGGGTGAGGGAAGTAGTAGGTGATAGATAGATCGAATGTGGAGTACCTATTGGGTATAAAAAGAAAATCCACATCATATTTTATCCTATGATTTGTAGCAATTTACAAGTAATTTAAAATAACAAGAATGATTGAAATGGATACAAATGCACACATTAAACATTATGTTTTAATAGGCACTATACATATTTATAACTTCTGTATCAGTCAGAGTTCTCCAGAAAAGCAGAACAAATAATATATAAAAATATACATTAACTTATTTTTAAAAAACACATTATTTTAAGGAATTGGCTCACCTCTTTGCAAAGACTGGTGAGTCTGAAATTTGGGAAGGCCAGTAGGATGGACACTGAGGCAAGAGTTGATGTAGTCTTGAGTCTGAAACCTGGAGAAATGGGCAGGCAGGCTAGAAACTCAAGCAAGATTTCTATGTTGCAGTGGAGACAGAATTTCCTCTCAGAGAAACTTCAGCTTTTGCTATTAAGGCCTCCCACTAATGAGTGAGGCTCACTCGTATATCGACAAGAATCTTCTTTACTTAAAGTAAACTGATTATAGATGTTTAATCCCACCTATAAAATCCCACCACAGCAACATCTACACTACAGCATCTACACATCTAAACAGCTAGACACTATACTCTAGCCAAGTTGACATATAAAATTTAACCATCACAATTATAATATGTAATAAACCACATTAAGTGTTGTACAAAGCAGTGATTAAGTATTATATATCACAATTTCTTTAAAAAAAATCACATATCTCAGGTATATTTCATTGACTGACTCCTTCTGAGGAAGGAGAATTAACCCTGCTGCCCCAGGGACATAAGTGAAGACTAAATGCTACAGGGGGAAAGAAAAGGGGAAAAACTTTCTGCGTTGGAGGAAGGATAGAAAAAGGGTCCTGAGTCCAGATCAACTGGGGAGAGAAAAAAATCACCGAGAAAGCCCCAGTACAGAGTTCAAAAGCAACAGGGAGTACATAAGAGTGAGACTTGCTCAAGACGGTCAAGAACACCTCCTGCACCTACCAATGGGCTAGCCAGCATACAGGTGCAAGAAACAACAGGTCACTGCTGGAGGAATGGCACTCACCAAGGAACTGACTCCCAGGAGAAACCTTAAAGCTAAGGGTGGAGCAGAAACATCCAGAAAAAGAAACTGGCCAAACAGACCCCACCTTAAAAGCAAGAACATTTAATATTAATGGGATGTGAATTTTCTACAAAATTATCTTCTCAAAATAGAGGAGAAAAATTTTGTGCTCTTGAGTTAGACAAATTTTCTTAGATATTATACCAAGGGCAAAATCAATTTAAAAAGCCATTAATAGCACCGTCAAAATTTATTAAAATGTCCTTTTATTCCCTAATGAATGACTAAGAAGACAAGTCACATGTAGGTCAATATATTCCAAATCATGTATTTGGTAAAGAACTCCCATGCAGAATTAAAAAGAACTCTCACAACTCAATGAATAAAGAAAAAATATTCCGATACAAAATGGACAAAACATTTGAACAGAAAGTACACTGATATTTGGATGGCAAATCAACACATGAAATATGATACGCATGTGACAAATCACTACGTGATCCAGTCATTGCACTGGCATTCACCAAAGCATATGTACACAGGTGCACACACACACACACGCACAAAGGCGAGGAAAAACCAATGTAAAAACCTTAACTACTCTCTATGTGCTCTATAGCAGGACTACTTAGGCTCTATTTCACACACGCATTTCATATTCGCCGCTAATAATTTCTTATATTTCTCCCTGAAGTTACATCCATCAGGTTATGGCATGGATTATACCACCAATGCCTGGTACACTAATTGACCATTAGGGGGCAATAGCACTCAATTCTCCCAAAACTACCTGTTAAATGAAGTTAACTGTCCTTGGCCCCACATATTCTGGTGCACATTATTTTACCTGTAAGCATGCTGCATGCTGTCTTTGGAAGAGTGGCTTTAGTTACTATTTTTTTTATAAGGTCAAGGAAAGAGAGATAAGTTAAAGCTGGGGTCCCTCTGACTTAACCATGATTTAGAATGAGAACTCTGTTCACTGCACATATATTTCATACCATCCTAGCCAAGAACGTGGCAAAATTCAAAGTATGACATGGAGTTCCATAAATTCATTGAAGCTTATTTTGATTAACTATTAGTTTATCAAAGTATTAATAGGAATACTTTGTTAACAATGAAAACAGCAGAACGAATATTAAACCAATGAAATGAGGAAGATAATCTCACTCTATTAACTCAAGGAGCTATTTGAAATTTTTTTGTTTTCCATCTTCACAGTTTTGGGCTTTGTTTATTTGAAGGGAGACATAATCACACTGAGTGTAAAGCCATGGTTACGTTAGAGGAGTTATTGATATGGTTATGTGGCCATTTTAGACTCCATATGATCATAACAGTACAAGCAGAAAAGGGTTGGCTTAGAAAATTAATCTTGATTATCAAGGGATTAAAATGATACAGTTGCCAAGATAGAAATGGAAGTATATTTCTGGAATTCAATTAATCCACAAACTAAGTGTAATTGCTTCACTTATCAATGTCCTCTGATGGATGTTAATGGAGAATAAACATCAATGCAATGCATGCAGGACCACCAAGTACTGCAAGAAAAAAGATTTAGTCATTCCAAGGATCGAAGTATCAAATTAAAATGCTGTGTTGAAGGAAGAAATAGCATGGAGCATGGAGCAAGGAAATGAAGACTGACATAGATACTCATGATTTTTCCTTTTCTTTTCTATGTATACATTTATATTGTTTAATTTTTTTCCTTTTTGTTTTTTGTCTAAACTGCACCCCCCCCCCCCGGGGGTTTCTCTTTTTAATCAGGTTTGTTGATGTTGTTAAAATTAGAATTTAATAGAAAGGTTATATAATATCAAAACAGGATTATGACCGAACCAAAAGAGGAATCACTTAAAAGTGATGCAGTGACTTACGAGACATTTCAGTGTCCGTTTTCATTTATCGATGCTAAAACTACGTGGTACTGTATATGTATGTTTTTGTTTCTGTTTTTATCAGAAAGCTTAAATATGAAGAGATGACATGTATATGGAAATTGATTATGGAAACACCATGAATTGGTTCATTAATACTGATTTCATAGCCCTTTTAGAACACCTTCCTGTACTTCAGAGGATAGAATGTTATAGACAACATTTCTCCTAGTCCCTTAAAGCTAGAATTTCGAGGTTTTTTGGTCCTCTTCCAATCATATACGTTCTCAAAATTTATTTTATATCGATTTACATAGAAAAGAGTCAGAGAAAAAGCAACATTGTTGATGACAGAGATCCTTTCCAGGACCTATGTTTTCTAGCCCAGGGGTCTCCAACCTATGATGAGTTATGTAATTATTTCATTATATATTACAATGTAATAATAATAGAAATAAAGTGCACAATAAATGTAATGCACTTGAATCATCCTGAAACCATACCCCCCTTCCTCTGTCTTTGGGAAATTTTCTTCCATGAAAATGGCCCCTGGTGCCAAAAAGGTTGGGGGCCACTGCTCTAGCCTATTGCTGTTTCTGACATTACAGCCACCTGACTATGGCAGAGGTTTTGTGTCCTGGCTCAGTCTTGAAGTATGGCTTGAGAGTTTTTATTTCTGTAATTCTAAAATTATAAATTTATTTGGACAATAAAGATATTTTTCTCTGTCATTAATTATGGGCTTCTGCCATGTCAATTTATTCAAAATTCTACACAGTATTTCCTTGTTAAAACTGAAGGAAACTAATATAACTATCACATGTGTCAAAAGCCAGAAATAAATGTATTCATCATAGCCTAAAGGCAACTCTACTGAAATGTGTAAAAGCGTTAGACCAACTCTCATGGGAATATATTCATGTCTTCTGTGAATCATGTGAAGGATTGCAATTGCTCTAAGCTTCAGGAATACTTAGAAGTAAAGGATGCCATGAGACATTAAGGATATAATAAAATAAAGTATATTGACTTCAAATTCAGAAACTATTTCAATATTGAAAGCAACAAAGAAAAAATGAATTCTAAAGATATATTTTGTTAAGATATTGTGGAGTTCCTTTAGTTATTTATCTGTACGGTGAGTAGTAAAATTATTTTTAGAACTACATTTAATATGTAGATTCTTTTTAGAAAGTACAAAGGGCTTTCTGCATTATTATATTATATAGTATTTTTTTAAAAAAACACTCAATAATTACTCTGTTTTAACTGAATCAGTTAGTTGTTCTGTGGTTTCCTAAAGAGGGTTTCCACTGGTGTCTCACAGAGTTTCTAGTTTGTTATAACAATGCTTCCTGGAAAATTATCTCCACTTCATCCCTGATACTATTTCATGTAACTCCTGCTTTCCTTTCGAACTTTTACTTAAATTTTCAACTCTCAAAAAGATTTCTCTTCACTTCCCGAAGGGAATTTTGAGTTGGTTGGTGCACCATCTTCAAAATCCCGAACTACCCTATTTGCATTTACTTTATACAGTAGTTCCCCATTATCCACAACTTTGCTTTCTGACATTTCAGTTACTGCAGTCAACCTCAGTTCAAAGGGATTAAATGGAAAATTCCAGAAATAATCAATTCATAAGTTAAATTGCATGCCGATCTGAGTGTTGTTATAATTGTTGTAGTTTATATTGGTTATTGTTGTTAATCTCTTACTGTGCATAATTTATAAATTAAACTTTATCATAGGTATGTGGCTATAGAATACATAGAATATATAGAGTTTAGTACTATGCACAGTTTCAGGCATCCACTGGGGGTCTTGGAATATATCCCCCATCTACAAGGGGGCACTACTGCACATCTGGACATTAGGTGACTGGATTGCTCTCATAAGTCTCAACTTCCATCAATTCCAAAATACCACTTTCGTCTTTCTAACTCTGTTTATCACCTTTACTTTCTTCCTTCTACTTCCTAAAATCAAATTCTTATGTCACTGAGGTTTATCTTGTGAGCACGTTGAACTAATTAAAGCAACTTAAACTGTGATGTGATGTCGCATTTCAAACGCAGGAGCTTTATAACCCAAATGATGCCAAACTGGTTTTTGGCACAATGAATGGAGGAGATGATTTAAGTGCAAAAACCTTCTGATAGTTCTCAATTGGCAGAAACCACTGTAGCATGTTCAGTGTCGTTGGTAAAAAAGATGTTTGCAGTTGCTATTCATCACTTTACTAAATCAGTGAACACTGATTAAATACCATCTCTGTTATAGATTCTACTGGATAAAGAGGTAAAGAGCTCATTAGACATAATAATTCAGTGGAAACCGCAGTTTTATCAGACATTATCAGACATTATAATAAGGGTACTATATATGAAATTCAGATAAACTCACACAAACCAAAACTAACTGACAATTTGGTAATGATTGTGGTATATTGGGTCTCAAGGGCTATGTTAGTACATGAAAAGAAGATTGGAATGTTAAGAAATAAACTGTTGGGTTAAAGGATATTCATAAAACTAATATAAATAGTCTAAATAAAGAATTTCATGCTAAGAAAATTCTGAGTACATTTCCTCAAATCCCAGAATTATTTTGGATGATTGTGTGTATCCTTTTCACTATTGCAAATTATGCTCATATAACTTAAAAAATTTTAAAAAAGCAAAACAGTGTTTATGTTATTAAAGTCTTATATGTATATTCGAATTTGGTTTAATTAACTACCCAAAGATATATTTTATGTTTTACATCTTCCATCGTGGATTTATTTTATCTTTAGTAGCTCTTTTAACATGTAATATTTATATATAAAGAACATTGGGTGAAGAATATAGGTCTTTAATTTTAGTTATGACTTTACCTCTAAATAGCTACTTGGACTTAACCCAAATCACTTCACATTTGAAGAAAAATTCACCATCTGCAAAATAAGGAAGTTAAATTATAAGTTTTTCCCACTTCTAAAATTTTATAAGTGTATCAATTATATTACTGAATGGATATACTTCATAACAGCATAGAAACTGTGGTTATGGTGTTTTTCTAGTAAAGATATATCTATGAATAGAAATACATGAATAATTGAAATATAATGAAGTGATATTAGGATATTTGCTATAGTATCTGTCCCTGGATCATTCATTATAATGGGTCCTGCTGCCTCTACAGTTTCCTTTTCCCCGTTCTTCACAGAAAGAACGCAAAATCTTGGAACACATTGGAATGGAGAGAAAATAAAATAAAATCACCTGGTATAAGAGATGAAAAAAATGAGTAAGCCGGTTAGGTAGATGTAAAGGACCCAATAGAAGTCATGTCAAGCAACTCACAATGTTGCAAATGAACGTGATACATCTTTGTAGAATGCCAGTCTTACTTAAAGGTTGAAGTAGAATATTAAGCAAGTTAACTGCTACAAAATTTTAAGCTTGTTGTCAGTATACCTAAATGAATGAATACTTTATGGGGCATGATGAAAAATTCAAAGACTTTTTAATGTAAAATAAAATGAAAATATAAAGTATTTTTCATTAATTATTGCTCTGATTCAGGGTACTATCAGATAATTACCGGTATGAATTTACAGCCTCATTTAATTAGAAAAGTTTGGTATAGTCTAGAAATATGCTGACATAATACCTCCAAAATGCTCCTGTTAGTAAGAAACTTAACATGTTAAGTATACATACCATTCCTTTAAATTTAGGTGTTATCTGACAATACAGTCAGTGAAATCCTCGTGGTTGAAAATTAAAAACACGTTCCTTTAATCAATGATTAACTTTGATAGGAATTTCCCTTTCACCATAAATATATAGAAAACTGGACAAAATAGGTAAAAACAACTGTTTTCAGAATGGGCAATACATAGCAGAGGATGGTGATCCCTGAGAAAGGAAACTGCTCCTAGGCAATAGCCAGAGGAGTTGGTAGGTACACAGGCACTCTTGTTGTCTCTTTGAGTGAAGAGACAGAGATCATATTTTGATAAATACTAAACCTTCTAGGATATTCTGGGCAGAGTACCAGGAATGGTACCCCTGAACAGAGAATGATCCCTAGAGATGTTCAGTAGAGTTTGTTTGAGTCTTACTCTGAATACCATCAAGTGCAGGGAATTAGGGCTTGAAATTCCCCAAGATTAAGGAAAGAGCCACCAGTAAAACTACCCTTAGGTCAAATCATTCCCAGAGTGCATAGGAATGGGAAGTGTTTGCATTTCCACCAGCCTGAGTCAATGCACCTCACAATGCACAGAGCGCTAAAGGTCATACCCTAATACTGGGGCTAGATTAGCTCTAGATAGACCAAAAGATGTTCAAAAGCAAATCTCTAAAAGATAAAAATAATGATTTATGTGTGTGCTGGAACAAAGTTTAGTAGAATTTGAATATATTAATAGCAGCCAAAAGACAAAATCCATGACGTACAGCATCCTAACCAAAATAATTGACAAATGGCAAAGCTGAAAATACGAAATATAAACAAAAATAAATAAATGAATAGAAATTTCAGAGAAGTTGGAATAAGGAGATGAAAACCTCAAAACACCTATTATAAATGTTACTTTGCCCAATAATATAAAGGAAACATTAACATAATGAGAAGAGAGATGAAAGACATGAAAATGTATGAATGGAACATTAATACATTAAAATACAATATTTGAAATTTAAAAATGACCAGAATAATTAGAAGAAATCAATATTGCAGAATAAAATGTCAGTGAGCCTGAAGATATGCCAATAGATATTACCTTAAATGAAAAAAAAATACTGAGCATGAAAAAAAATGAATAGACCCACAGTGACTTGTGGGATACATATGCTACTGGAATTCTAAAATAAAATGTGGAGGGGTAAAATAATTTTTAAAGAAACGATGACCATAAATTTTATAAATATGATTTAAACGGCAAAATCTCAGATTCAAGAAGGTAAAAAAACTTTAAAAATTAACATAAAGCACATCAAGCACATTAAATTGCTCAAAAAAACAACTAAAAAATAAAAGCAAAAACAAACATTATATATAGAGAGGGAAAGATAAGAATTAAATACCTAGAGGTCTATATAACCAGTAAAAGTATCTTTAAAAAATGCAGATAAGTCAGATGTTTTAAAGAATGAAATTTGAGAAAATTCTTCATTAATTGACCTATAGTACAGGAAAGTTTTTAAAAATTCTTTAAATAAAATGAAAATAATACCAAATGGAAATTTGTATGAACACAATTGAATTAGTGATGTTATAAATAGTAAATATGTGTGTTCATATAAGAGACAGTATTCCTCGTATTTAATGTCTGTCAAAGATAATCGTAATAATCCGATTTAAAACAGGCAAAAGATCTGAATAGACATTTATCAGTAGAAATACAAATAGCCAACAGGTATATGAAAAAATGCTCAACATTATTAGTCATCAGAGAAACGCAAATGAAAATTATTACTGCAATGAGATATCATCTTGTCCTGCTTAAAATGGCTTTTATCAGAAATACAGGCAACAACGAATTCTGACCAGGAGGTGGAGAAAGGGAACCCTGTACACTGTTGATGGGAATGTAAATTAAGTAAAACTGCTATGGAGAACTACATGAGGGGTCCTCAAAAAACTAAAAATAGAACTACTATATGACCAAGCAATCCTACTGCTAGGTATACATCCGAAAGAAAGGAAATCAGTATATCAGAAAGATAACTGCACTCCCATATTTATTGCAGCACTATTCACAGTAGCCAAGATTTGGAACCAAACTTAGTGTCTATTGATTGATGAATGGATAAAGAAACTGTGGTACATGTACACAGTGAAGTATTATATAGCCATAAAAAACAATGAAATCCTGCCATTTGCCACAATGTGGATAGAATGGAAACCATTATGTTAAGTGAAATAAGCCAAACACAGAAAGGTAAATTGTCATGTTCTCACTCATATGTGGGGGCTAAATATTAAAAATAATTGATCTTGTGGAGACAAACAGATTATGGTTACTGGAGGCTGAGAAGAATAGTGGAGAGGGAAATATAAACTGGGGATGGTAAATTGGTGTGAAAATTGTTAGTTAGAATGAACAATATTTGATAGCACAATGAAGTGACTATAATCAACAATAAATTAGGGTTTACTTTAAAATAACTAAAACTGTGGATTTGGAATGTTCCTAACACAAAGAAATGATAAATGCTTGAAGTGATAAATACCCCAATTACCCTGATTTTATTAATACACATTGTATGTCTATATCAAAACATCACATGTATCCTATAAACATATACAACTATTATATACCTATAATACCAAAAATTTTTTTAAAAATTTTAAAAGATGTAAAAGTAAAATGAAGCCAAAAATACCACAAAGTATTAGAGAAGGAAAATGGAATATATTACTGTAAGGACTTTTCACCATGCATGAAGTACGATACTACTTCAAGGTAAACTGTAGTAAGTTAAAGATATATATCATAAACCCAAAAGCTACCACTAAAAAGAGTTGTAGGTAATAAACCAATGGTGGACATGGAGTGAAATCATAAAAGCACTCAATCAAACAGAAAGAAAAAAAGACAGAAGAAGAAAAAAGAATAGCACAAAATATTCAACAAAAACAAGATGGTAGATATAAAGACATTTTCCTAGATGTAAATGGTCTAAACCAGAACTATTCAATATAAATATCATTTGAGCTACAAATATAATTTTAAGTTTTCTGTTAATATTATCTACATTAGAAAATAAAAAAGCTAATTTAACTATTTTATTTTAAATAAATATTTTTAAAATATTTCAATATGTAATCAACATAAAAATAACTAATGACTTTTTGGATAAATCATTGAAATCTAGAGTGGATTTATCCCTTATAACACGTATCTCAGATATCATTTTTGGCTAGCAACATTTCAAAAACTCAATAGGTACACAAGGCTAGTGGCTACCACATTGAATAGTACAGGTCTAAATGCATCCATTAAAAGGCAAACATAGTCATATTAATTTTTCTAAAAAAGACAAAACTGTATGCTATTTACAAAAAAGGTGATTAAAAATAGATATAGATAGGGCAAGACCAAAAAATGAAAAAAAAATACCAGAAAAATACCAACCCAAGAATGCTAGAGTGAAAATATTAATATCAGACAAACTAGGCTTTAGAACAAGAGATATTACCAGGGATAAAGTGGGACATTTCATAATGATAAGGGGCTCATTCATTAAAAATGCTTAATGAACTAATTTGTCTAGGTGCATAGCAGCCTCAAATAGATGAAGAAGGAAAA